>CM029360.1:35367749-35388353 GCA_017140985.1 Hormaphis cornu
CACATCGGGAAACCTTATTTATTTGCGAAATCGTCTTGTAAAAACTCGTGAACGGGGGTTTTCTCGTCTTTAATTCATCGACCTATCGAAAAAATCACGAAAACGACGAAAAATAAAACGTATTGACTCAAAGTATGTATTTATACTATTAAAACAAGCGCTCGCGACGTTTTCATCTCGATATCATCGCGAGTCTTGAACCGTTTTCGGAAAGAGAATCGGAAGAACAGAAATTTAGTCGTATCCGCAGAAAACTGCTAACTGCAATTAGTACTTTGTTTATCGGATTGCGTACACGAGACTTTTTTTTTATCGCTTTTCGATGCGGGATTCTTACAACAAGTGCCACAACATCTATATTATGATACGTGTTATTACGTACCCCAGTCGAATAACACGAAAGAGCATCCGTGTGCAACGCGTGAGCGAGTGCAGTGTGTGTGTATTGTGTAAACGGCGATTTCGATCTTACGGGAGATCAGAGGTTAATCGAAAAAAACGAAGAAAAACGAACACCTCTCACTCTGAGATCACGCTAATTGCGCCTCGGATTTCGGTCGATCGCAGTCGGACGGACGAAAAGAAACGTTTCATAATGGCGTTTAATGATAATTCGTTCGATAGAACCGCTCTCGCCGTTTTGGAACACAAAAATTTTGTATTATATTGTACCATTAAGCTCTAAACGAGTGTGTTTTTTATCGTGCACGTCAATTCGACACTACTCTCGTTATCGTTATCGCCGCGTACACTTACGAATCGGTCTACGCAACGCGTAAGATCCCCTCGGTCCTCTGAAACTTTAGAAGCCGACTGCGAACCGTAAAAACCAAATCGGTTTTCGGACAAGAACATTTTTCGTTTCCAACGTCGACTTTACGCACGTTTTTAACGCGTACGTTTATGGATTTCTGAAAATTCGAGTTTCCGGATGTATCCGTCCGTCCGTGTAAACGGCTCGCGGAGAAGATCCGTAATAACGATCGATGAACGCGAAACCGCTGACGGATTCCGTTGTAGGCGGCACACGGACGGTCCGAAATTTTCCATTTTTTTTTTCGAGTCCACTCGATTCGAGTGCTTCAGACAGTTTATACTGCCGCGTATGCTGTTGGCTAGCGATAAAACGTCTCTCAAAACGGTCTGCTGATCGAAGGAAACGTCCGGCGACGAAGAACGTTCCCGGGGGTTAGGAGACGCGTGCGAGAATAGAACGGGCTGCAACGGACGGTTTTTTTTTTACTGCGATTTCAGCGCGTGTTTTCGAAACCGAAATCGGGCGCAGAACAATTTTTGATTGACACACGTGGATTCGGTGTTTGGTCGCCCGAAACTCGCTCCCCGGCACCGCCAAAGTTCGAATCGAAATATCCGCTGCTGCTGCTCGTGTATTTTTCCGCCAACTTCCGGGCGAAAAACTGCCAAACACGCACCACCGCGGAATTCGCTGCAGAGATACGTCGTCATAAATTTCATCGCGATAATTATATAGGAACGTCGCGCACCGCGGGTGTATGAAAAGTATGTAACGACGATTATAGCATAATATTTTATGCCGCGGTGAACGACGTACGAAAAATTCACCGTCTCCAGACGATACGTGTTTTTAACGACCGTAAACTTCCTGCGCGTCCCTTTTTGCCGCTCGCACATGTGTCCGCCGCCACACGTGTTGCTCGCCTCCACGTGGCCGCAGGGCTCCTCCGAACGACCCGCGAAGATCTTTCCCCTCGCAATTCTTTCCGTCGTTTCTCACGTTATTTTTTCTTTAGGTATACGGGTGTGTGTACGGAAGGAGACTTTGGTGGAAAAAATACGATCGCTGTTACGACCGTACACACAGATCCAATTACACTCCGACCCCTTGCGCCACACACATATAGGTTCGGTAAAATATAATCGTGTTACGAGTTCTCCGCGCGGTCTTACCGGCCTTCTTTACCCGCATGCGGTGATTCGATTTCGGAGAACGCCGCGCGTATATACAGGGCGAACGTCGCGTCAAAATACCTATACCTGAAAGTCGAATTTCACTATTCGACACGGCGTTTTGTGTGTTCGCGGTTAGGTTGTAAAAAAAACGGAAAGTTCGAAACACCGCACGGTGTAGACGCTCATCGTCGCGCCAGTCATCGATTATTATTGAGACGCGACGTACGCGAGCGTTTTAATGGAAAAACTTGCGTTCGAACCAAACGTCGCGCGAAACGTCTCCCTTATACATATTGAGAATAGTTCAAAAGAAATTCGATGAGACGTTTCCTGAAATTCGCGACACGTATCGTGAATTTCACCCTGTACGCGGTGGGAAAACAGTACGCCACAGCCATGGGCGCCCGGAGGGGGGGGGCAAGAGAGGGCGTTTGCCCCCCCCTGGACTTTGGAAATACAATTTTAAAAATTATTAATAAAATCAATAATTATGTATTTTGCTGATAATAAACTAAAAATTTCAGATAATATTATCTTTAAAGTTACTTTTTGGTGTTTGATTTTTTTTGCCCCCCCCTGATGAATTTCCTGCGGGCGCCCATGGCCACAGCTAATGGATTCGCATATTGGCGTGCTCCATCCGGTTCGTTCGCAGATGCGATATCCGCCCTCTTTTGCAGATTGGACGTCACGGACCGTCACGTGCACGAGAACGTCTGCGAGGACTTCAAAGGCGTGCCCGGATGTCGGGCGACAGTTCGTGCATCGTGCTCTCCCCGGCGAGCTCGTTAGTGTGTTTCGCGGAAAAGCGCAGAAAGAACGTAATCGCATTTTTGAAAACGCCGTACTGTGCGTAGACCTACCGTAACGGACCCTCCATTTTTGCGGAACGTCAAAATCCTCTCGGGGCGGAACTAATACGCAGTGTTGAGGAAAACGAAAAAAAATCCTCTCCATTCCGCGAGAGTCGGCCGAACTTTTCTGCCCTTAACAAAATACATCCGCTCGGTCGTCTCTTATACGCCCCAACAGATCCAGACGAATTTACGATATTATTTACGAATATTATCCAGACGAACTATCGTTCCATTACCAATATATTATTGGTGCTCCGTTCCGCGGGAGGACGATCAGTTTTTCACGTGCTTCTCAACTCACCGCTTCGGCCGTGAACTCTGATCGCACTTTGAGGAGTTTGACAAAAACTGAACGAGTTACAAGCCTTGAAAAAACGGAGAAACTTCGCAGAGACATTGCGGCAAACGTGTTTTTTTGACACACCGATTTAATTTTGAAAATGTCCAAACTAAGTGTGAAACTCTCAAAATTCACGAAAAATTTACCAGGACGTTTTCTTTTTGATTTTCTGTGAACACATTCAAGTGTATAAGGAATGATCAAATTTGTCAGTGCCTCTAATGGAAGTTCTGCGAACTCTGATGGTGGGTCTGGAATTTGAAAGTTCGAAATTGAAAAAGTTGCAGTCGTGAAACTAAGGAGAAACCGTGGCAAACGTGTTTTTGACACATCGATTTTTGTTTTATTTAGCCATGAAATCCAAAATGAGGATCGGAAAAAGCCGAAACTTTTACATAATGAGTTTGAAAATGTCCAAGCCAAGTGTAAAACTCTCAAAATTCACCAAGACGCGTACACTAGACAGCTGAGCTCGCCCAGAATCGTCTTTTCGGATGATTTATCGCATCGCTTCGCAGACGTCAAACAATGCGTTCGAGAACCACAACTTTCAAACCAGTAATCCACCCAAAGCGCGGTCGCTACTACGTCAAACTTATCCACGCTATACCTAAAGTGATCCCGGATTTCTCGTTCCTTTTTTTTTAATATCATAACATACAGACGCGTAAAACGTACGACGTTAAGTCGACTGTATGCGGACAACAAAACAATTGATATCGGATATATTCCCACGCAGTTAAGATACACACATACGCTCGATGGACATACAAACGCGTTCGTATAACATAACATAATATTAGGTGGGTTGTTTTTTTTTTTTTCGGAGAGAAATGAAGCGATTTCGATACCTGAACGGGTAATCGGAGAGCTTCGGAGTTGCGGGCTTAACGTTTTCGAGAAACACGAGAAATAAATACCCTTCCACGTGGTTCCGCTACACGCGTGCGTATAAAACAAGCCGTATGTACAATAATAATACACACAAAGTTCATAAGCGGCACGATAATAATCACGACAAAACAATAAAAAAATTAAAAAAACCAAACCGACCGCAAAAGCGAGACGAAACGGACGTCACGAATTTTTAGTAGGTACATTAGGTCTCGTCGCACGCGCGTGTGCGTTCTTTCGGCGAGTAAAACGGTTGAGAGCGCGGTTTGATAACATTTTTCGTTGAATGTTTTTCTTTTCCTGTGAACATTTTCACGGTCAGCAGAGGTACGTGCGTCCAATCGAAAAACGACCCTAAAAAGTATGGACTTAGATGCGGAAAACCAAACAGTTGTTTGACCATTTTTGGAAAAACTCTGAAAATTTCGACGTATTCGCAATCACTTTTACACGGGTAGTAGGGACGTGCCACCGTTCTTTACGTTGAATAACACAAAAATGTTTTTTATGCATCACCGAATTCGACTATTTGTGTTTTCGATTGGAAGGAGGATCATTTCACTTTACAGCACAAAAAACTTAAGAAATCCGTTTTAAATTAGAATATGTTATTCGAAACAATTCTTATAACTTTACACACTTAGCGAGTTCAAATGCGAAAACACACAAATTTAGACTAAAACTTCCCCAATGGAGAGAGGAAAGACGATGGTACCGATGTCATATACTATTTATTTTATTTGTGGTTTGAAACAGGAAATAATTGATCTTATATCACTCGTGTGTGTGATATGTTTTTCCGAAAAAATTTCGTAACTAAGAAATACGTTACGGAGTGTTCCGATCTTTTCACGGCAATACTTTTCATAACATATACGACAGTAAACGTAGTATTAAAAGAAAAAAAAAAATGAAATATGTACAGAATGGGAGTAAATTTGCGGTCGGTCGAGAAGTTTTGTGACATAGCGCGTACCTAAAAAAGTTGAATTTATTGCCGATTTTACGTTACATTTGTTTTTTCCCAACGTAAGCACACTGAAAATCTATTTTTTTTTTTTAACGCAATTATTTATTTTTGCTTTTATATATTAAATATAGTTTGAGTCACAACTTCCGAAACAGACAACAATTTACCCGACCTCAACAAATTAACTCCCCTTGTTTGTTTCTTTCCTTTTTTTATTTTTTTTTCATCGTTTTTGTATATTTTTACTTACACCGGTAACTATCGTGACGTGAAAGCGGAGAACAAGGGTGGCGGCGGCACTAGTCCCCTAGAAATGTTTTCGGGGTGGCAAAATCAAAATGTAGTAAAAGTCTTTAATTCTTCGAGACTGCGCAACCGACACGCACCCGAGACCACCTCGAATGTTCAAAAACTACAATATACGACACGTCGAAATAGGACGACGAAAACATAGTGAAACGCAGAGAAACGTAACGGACACAGCCCACAGTCGGTCGTTCGCGAGACGAAGGGGACACGTCTCTGTGGATCCGAGTAGAATACAAATTTTTTAAAAATAAAATTAAAAATTACACACACACACAGCTCTCTTTGACTCGCTGCGCCGTAAGTGTTTTTGTAGGCACTCGAAAACCAGCCGTTTTCGCCTCCGGACTAAAATATTATGTCGGCCGTTTTGGAATTCAGGTTGCGAGCGCACATTTTCCAGCCAAACATTTCAGTCACATATTTGACGTTACTGTTATTCTTTCCTATTGTCGTTGTTTGTACCGCGACTTCTCGTCAAACGGACACTGTAGCATCTATATATATATATATATGGCACACCACTCGTATTATGACGGACAAAAAATATTAAAAAATACCACGTGACAACAATGGCCGTGCCAAGTTTGTTTTTTTTTCGAGTGCTCGCCCGCTTTCCGGTCTCGTTTGTAAATAATTGTTATCTTACTCGATCTCCGTTTACTACGTCCACTCTCGCTGCGCACGCACGAGTACTCCCGTCGTACAGAACGAATTCTTTTTTTTTTTTGTATACGTAAGATTTTCCTAGTCGAATATTTTCATACGCGCCGTTTAATATGCATATTGTTGAAACCCGAGGTTTTGGTGTAAGATATATCGAAAACTTTCTGTTTTTCAGCGACTCGATGATAAAACAATTGTTATCGACGACAAACTCAGACGGTGGAAACTGTGCGACGCGCCGTAAGGAAACGCTGCTGCACGTTATTATGCTCTCGTCACAAAGAACATTTTGTTATTGAGAGGCGTAGGGGAGAGTTGAAAATGACGGGAAGATGTTGAAAATGTCAAACGAGGAACACGAAAACGTTCCCGTCACCGCGGGGAAGCTGCAGGAGCATGCCTATCTGTAGCTTTTAAAAAAGTTTCGGCCCAGGTACACTCACAGCTTTGTCTTTATTCGATCGAATTCGTTCAAGACGCGAAAGGCTTAAGCTAAGTCCAATACGGTTAGGTTAGGTCCCGATAGAAAAAAAGAGCCGATCTATTTGAAACTATTCAGTTGTTCGCGTCGAGTATTGACGCTCCGAGTTTCCGATTGATCCGAGTTTTGAATGGCGCGTAGAAGAAAAAACGAAACGTACAACGCGCCGGGTCAAGCTGACGGGTCTGTACGAACGATTTTAACGATTTTTTTTCGTTATCGACAATGGTGTTTAATCGTCGATTATTATATAGTAACGATACACTAATTTATTTCGGTATTTTTCGTCAAGCCGTATTACAGATTTAACGGTACACTTTGACACCCGAGCATTAATACGTTATGATTTAGATACGAAAAAAAAAAAAACCACCAAAAAAATTAGTGCCGTTCGACGCATTAGTTTCGCAAACATCCGTGGTGGACACACTGCATTATTTACGAACGTAATAAATGTGTAAAACGCGCAACCCACGCTATTTCGACGATTATGCAAGAACTTTATATTGATGTTATTCGACGGGGTCAAAACGAATTAAATTTATAATGTTCATTTTTTTTTCTCGCCCTACTTTTTAGATTCTGAGCGGCGGAGTCTAGCAGAGATGTTTTTTTATACCGACATTTCTACCCGAAATGGTGCACCGCGATTTCTGCACACGGTACGTTTTCTTTTGGCGAATCGGACGACGGTACTTCAGAGAGGTAATTTTTCTCAACAGTTTTTTGACGCGACGGGGAAAAACCGCCAAAAAGTTGCGAAAAAATCATTGTCAACAAAGCGTGTATTTTTCCATAATTTCATCAAAAACGATAATCGATAGTAGTCTTGAAAATTTAAAAAATAATGTGTGTTCGCGCTGTACAACTTCAAAAAAAAAAAGTGTTCAAAAAGTTTCATTTAAATTTACGCTGTTTGTTTTTAAATCATGAGGTTTTTCATTCGTAAATTGCGGTTATATTTGGGTCTTGTGATTTAAAATTAGAACATCAGTCGTACGCTACGTGCACGAAAAGGTTTGATAATCGCGCAATATTTGGATGTACCGATATCGGTTAGGTTAAGATTTGACGGTATTTCATTAAAATTGCGTATTAGTATTAGTATTTCTCCGCGATTTCAAAAATAATCGTTCCGTTGTCTCGAAATTTTTCCACAAAAATGCGTCTCCGTAGAACTACACAAGCGTTGAGTTCGTTGTTAAATTTGGGTCGAGAATCGCATTTTCGACGATCTACTATCGTCGCTTTCGGATATAAAACCAGTGCGTTCAAACCACGACCACTGTACTAAGTGACCCGTCGCTTCGCCGTCGAACTTCCCACGCCGCCGCGACCCAGAGTGATCCAGGCTTTTTACTTTTAAAAACGATACTGATTCGTACTACAACATTAATTAGCGTCGGGATCGTGGATCGTTTCCCGCAGAAAATTCATCGCGATTTAGTGCGAAACTCGATACGTACGTCCTGCGTTTCGGCACGACCCACGCACCGCGCGATACAGCTTCTCAAAAATATCGATCGGTTGTTTTAAAAAAAAAAACACGTCGATAGTGCCACGGTAACAACGTCAAAATGATCTCGCATATTATGGTAAAAAAATAGTAGTAATTATAAAGTACTACGGTATCGAGGTGTGTAGGTACGAGCACAATGCGAGACGACGGATCGAGGCGCGGTCGCCGCATAATATACAACGAAATACATACAATATTATGCGCGTTCTCCTGGCGTATTGTTGGCGTTATTATTTTGTGCGCTCTCTTCCGCAGGATATTTTTTAACGTAATAGCATTACCATCGTCATCGTGTTATGATTTATTAGCGCGACGTATGACGTTATTATAAACTATTGTTTTCTGCCGACAGGACGAGCCGTTTTCGCCGATCCGTCGTCGAGCGGCGACATGATGATGGCATAGTGCCGCGCGCTCTGCCGTTTTCGATTTTTTACATATTATAATTATTGTTGTTGTCGTTTCAAATTTATGGGACTGCGATGCCGACATGCTGCCTATAAATTATAAGAAAAAAAGCGGGCGAAAATCACTGCGATTTTGTACGACGCGCGTGTAATAATAATTGGCCCGTATCGACGTTTCGTGTCCGCCGGGCGAGTACGCCTATGCTCGAATTCACCGGGAACTCGCCGCGGGAATTCTCACAACGGGTTTCAATTTACCAATTTTCGCACGTTTTATATAGCGTTAACTGTCCGGATCAATTTCACGGCTCTTAAATCGTGGTTTCGAGCGATTACGAGAATGGAATTTTCGTCTAGAATTTCCAGAATATTCACGTACGGTATCTTTTCTACAAGCGGATCAGGGTGGCGCTTTAGAGGAGAGAGGTAATTTTTCTCAACAGTTTTTTAACGCGCGACGGAAAAAACGACCGCGCGTAAAGTCGCGAAAAACGGCATTCCGTCGATAACGCGTGTACACAGTTATTTCTCCGTGATTTCGTCAAGCGATCGTCTCGAAAACTTAGAAAATAACGTATCTGTACAAGTCGAAAAAAAATTTTCAAAAAGTTTCGTTACGCCGTTTGTGTAGCCGCTTTTTTGATCTTGAGCTTTCTCATTCATACGAATCGGTTGCAGTTTTTTGATTATTTTAATGCTCTAACGGTACCAAGAAATATATAGGAATCGCGCAACGTTTACCTAACCGGCAAATAAAAGGCTAACGACACATTTCGTTAAAATCGCTCGTTCATCCGATTTCAAAAACAATAGTTCTATCGCCTTGAAATTCTGTTCTCGTTGGGATCGATTTTTCGGCTCGTCGACCATCGAATCCAAGGAGATCAAGGGTGGACGATAAAAGGGATTGGGCGTCCGGAACGCAACCGTTTTTCTTTTCGTTACTGTACGCATCGCGGCGTTCCCGGACGATCCAAAAAAGACTGGAACAAAATATATTACAGGCACGCGTTCCTCGCCACGAATATGTTACACGGCGGTTCTTAAGGCGCTCCCCGTCGATGATATAATGTTATCGTTTATCGCTCGCACCGTGTGTGTTCTCGCCGATCACGCGAAACAATCACGTTTGAATTGCGTGGGCGCGCGTGTAATAACAACGTACGACTTAATTCCTGCTTTTTTTTATAATATTAGGCTCGTGGTGCGCCGAAATCGTTTTCACGTTTTCGGATGTGCGCCATTTATTCATACATCGTACAATACTATTATAATAACACGAAAAAAAAAAAGAAACGTTAAAATCCGATTGTTTTTTTCTTCGTTCCCGACAACCCGCTCGGTCGTGAATCGGACGGCGTATTTTATTATCGTTTTGTTTTCATTAGGTATGTTAGGTTATTACGTCGTCGTTATATGTACTATAGACATCTGTCCCCCGGGGCATTCTGGGATTCTGTTATAATACGGTTTTTACTACAGATTGTGTCCTATTTTTTTTTTCTATCATTTTCCTCCCTCGCCCTTTTGAACCCGCTCGGCCGTCCCGGATTCTACCGATTGGTATTTACCGGTACTCGGTTGGAGCACAAGTTGTGGAAAATTTTCGATTATAACTGCGAGATGGTCTGCAAGATTTATTTTTAAACGTTCGACGTAAGAAGTATACTGTTTGAGGGAATTTTCAGCGCATTCTTTCCGCCCGCAAGAGCGAGAAACGAACGGACTTCACACGTTTACGTAACATTTTGATTTTTGAAATACAACCAAGAAAAATAGTTAAAACTTCGAAAACGCGCTTCGAGTTGTGTAGATACCTACTAGAATCTTACTTCAACCAGGAAAATACCGGTTATAATGGTATGGTATTCGATTCGATCTGACCGATACTCGTCACTACTCTTTTAGTATGAATTTGTGTGTTTTCAGACTCACAAAATGTGTGAAATTAAAAATTTGTCTGGAATAAAATATAACATGAAGCCGAAGTATCAACTTTTTGATGATATTCATAGTTATAATCGGAGTACTCTTTCTATACACGAAAACGTCATCACGAACCCCAAAATTTCAAATTTTTTCAAAAAAGGTTTCAACCAAAGTACTCCCGAAGTCCATACACGCTCCTATCAGTTGAAGTACTGACTTTAAAAATCTGAGCATCCTTTCTACTCGAAAAGTCGTTGATAGAAAGGAAAAAAAAACATCATTATAAAATCAATAGCTTCCTCGCTTCGCTCAGAATCTAAAAACAAAAAAAAATTTATGCACTAACACGATTTTATGGAACAACACGTATATTACGTTAAATAAACAATCGTGACATACATTTAACACTTGATCAAACGTAACTAAAAAAATACCTAAAAATATGAAATATTTACAAAAACTTACAGAAACGAATGTTTTGAAAAACACAAGTTGTTTAAGAAGAAGAATCATCGAAGACCGTGTAGTTTTCGCGCGGTGAACGAACATCCGAAGGGATCAAACACTTTTTTGTCGACCTCCAAAGTCTTCTGGCAAAAGACTTTTTGGTTTTTTTAGACTTAAGATGATTTTCCTGGCGTAAAGTAGACTCCGGCTTTGGCGCAGGCGTCGAGGAATCGAACGCTGTTTTTGACGGCCGAAGTGAAGATTTTGCATCCAAACCTATTGAAATATTTTCATGATTAAAATATTTTACTTAACTGTTTTAATAGAATACACGTTTGACTACAAGAAGTCATACGGACTGTTCGGTTTGTATGTAGCATAAACTAGTATTTTTGAACTTTCAAAATTGTTTCTGCCTTCACAACGAGTTTCAAACAATTTCTATTTTGAAAAACACCATCGCGTTTACTCACGACTCGGTTTTTGACGAGAATCGCTCAAAACGAGCGTGCGAAAATGATTTATTTCAGAATGTATAATATTAATTAAAGCCGGGATAAGATCACGAAATCAGAGGAAGAAATGAAGTAAACTTTTATTGTTTTTCCTCGGCAGGCTCACCTGGCTGCGGGTCCATACTGTGTGGTCGCAATTCCGTTTCACGTGAGCAGCCTGAAAACAAAAGAAGTTTATTATAGTTATCAATACCTATCTCACTGTGGTGCCGAAGACTTCTATCTAATATATCTAATTGATTTTGGGCACGGATATTGGAGGAAATATTAAGTGAATTCGAAATTAGATGACGAATCTTGGGGAAAAATGAGGCGAATTCATTGTGTTTCTGCTAGAAAATTTTTACCTGGCTGCGGTTCAATATTCATTTTGTTTGGGCCTGAAAAAAAATGAGTTAGGTACTATTATCTTAACCGTGTTTTCGTGTTGAAAATATTAACAATTTTTATAAGCCAACGATTTCTCAAATCCATTCTGCTGTATATTCGGTTGAGCACGGCACGCAAAAGATAAAAATGATGAAAAAATGAATAACTTTTGTATACACTATCGATGATTCATGTTTTCCTGTATATTAAGTTTATTCACCGTACAGGTACTACGCGTTCGTTTTATAATCATCTAGGTAATATTATATTTTACTGATGAAATTTTCATCCGTACAAAAAAACTAACAAAAATAATAATAAACAAATAATTTTTTTCAGATTAAGAAATATATGCAAATTATGCGTAAATTAAAATTACATTAAACTTTATAGGTTAAGCCGCCTATAAAACATAATGAAATAAGTTTGAAATACCCTAAAATTATTTGCACAATTTAATATTATCATGACATATTTCGAAATATTAGCGGAATGTATTTCGAACCTTTATATTGTCATCGTAAAAAATGAAGTGTTAATCATGTACTTACGCGTTCAGGGCACGATGCGAGTTGAAACACTAAAAAACGTTTGAAACAATTCGGAAACTTTGTGTTTGAATTGTAAAAAGAAAAGTCATTTGTATTATTATTGCCGGGAGTTTAGGTTTTTGAAGTAACAAAACGCTAACGATGTACCTATTGATGACGCAGTTTTGTATCGTTCATAGGTACTTCATTGTATTTACGTGTCGTAATAAAAATAATAACAAAATCCACCGGTGTAAAATGCAGTTACTTTTTGTGTCTCTTGCTTCCATATTTTTAACAATACCGATCATGCTCTCAACTCTGGAAATGTATGATTGCAAATTTTTTTTATTCGCTCCTGAATCTGACGACGGTTGTGTTTGACTAGATTTTGACGCAGTGATAACTGCTGCTGAAAAATAATTACATAATTGAAAAAAATTAATTAGCCGTTTAATTAAAATAACACGTTAAGTTTTCATCAGCTGTAACCTGTTAAGTACTACGATTAAGTCGATAAAATGTTAATAAAATTTTTGATTTCTTTAAAAATAAAATCTAGAAATTAAAGTTATTATTTTTAAAATGGAAAATATTACGAATTTCAATAAATACTACCACCTTTGAGAGTTTGCCGATCGGTACGTCTATGTTTGGTTTCGAAATTACAGACTACCAACGAGATACCTATACGCATAACTCCGTATTGTGCAGATTATTTTCATCTAAACCTATGGTGTAGTTTTAAATTGTATAATTTTTAGTAAATAAATGCTGTTACTTTTACTGTAGCAAGTTTCAGTTTCTTGAACAAGACTGATTGCGCGCTCAAGTTTCTCGAGCAACGTTTCTATTTTTTCTTTACTTGTTTCTATTTGTTCAAATAGCGGTAGAAGTGGCCCAAACAGCAATACCTCTGCCACGGTCGACGGTTCAGATAGCAACAACCTGCACTGTTCTTCAGTTTGGTTATCGGTCGAAACTGTTGAGTTAGTATTCAAATAAAATCAACGGATTTAAAATGGGGCATGCACGAAACTGTTACTTATAAGAAAACAAATAAGAAAAAACTGCGATTAAAATATTGACAAAACGTAACTATTTTAGTATTTTTATAAAGGTACAAATAAAATGTTCGGGGAGTGACGAGTATGGGTCTTAAAGCTTAAAAAAAATTGGCAGTTTACATAATGTTACACTTGAAAAAAGCAAAGTTTAGTAATCCATCGGAACATTCTGTACGAAAATTTGGGAACGTACAATTATTTTCTACGTTTATATTTGTAGAATTCCAACTGTTACCGATTCGTATAGCACAAATATCGTGAAGCGAATCGAGCAAATGTTAAATAGATATTATTCCTCTATAATATATTTAAATGTAAATATTGTGAGCAGTGAAGACGGAATCGTTAAAAATCATAAAAATGCCTCCACATTCAAAAATTAAACTCTATACAAATAGCGTGAAATTATTTTTAATTTTTTTTTTATATAATTTCCACGACATTTTACGATTTAAGCCGACATTAAAATTACGAAGAAGTGAAAATTTAAGGCAGAATCAGTTTAAAATATTACCCGATTAAAACAATACTTACAACTATTTATGAAAATTATATCATGAGAAAATTAAAATTTTTAGTAGAAATAATTCACTCTTAATGACACCATCAGTCGCTTGCCCAGACTGAATAATATATTACAATAATCAAATTTAATTCTATTCAATAGAGGACTATAATATAAAAAGCGAAAAAAGTATCTGATATCACTGAATTACGACAAAAATCGTTTTTCCTGACTTCTTATATATATATATACATCGTGCACCTCCGAATTTTAAGCCGATAAATGCATTTTTGTTTCAGACGACGTGGTAATCATGTCGGGGTATATTGGAAGGTACAACATTACTTGACCGAAAACAGCATAGTAAATTTTAAGATACATTTGAACTATCTATTTGTTTTTCTTCGGCAGTCTTACCTTGTTGCGGGTCCATATTATCTGGTACGGATTCCGTTGTACGTAGGCCTGAAAAGAATAAAATGCGTTTGTATCTAGTTGTCTTGGACAAATTTGCAATTATTTTATTGAATATTTCAATGATTACATCATTAAAAAAATCTTTCGTCAGTATTTAAACGATTTATTATCATGAGAAGTATTAAAATTTAAGAGGCAATAACTCACTGTCGATATGAACAATGGAAATACAGTGTTGAAATACAAATATTTAAATAACAATTCTGCGCAAACTACAGAAATGAAAAATATTTGAGACAACGTGTAAAAAAAATTGTTTGAATTCAATTACTGTGATAGTTGAACGTTGTACTTATGAATCGTGGTAAAACCAATAATATAATCTACAGAAAGAAAAAGGTGTTTTCATAACACAAATTTTCATTTTTTGAACACCACCAAGTATCAAGTCTTGAATGGTGGCAATGAATGGTAGAAAGTATTTTTTACTTTCACATAAATCTGTTTGCATCGATGTGTGATTAGATTTTGCCGTTATTTCTTCATTTGTTTCTATTTTTTGATTTAGTGGTAGATATTTCCCAGCCGGTACATTTTCTGCCACCGCTGACTGTTCAGTTGGCGACGACCACTTCTCTTTTGTTTCTTTACAAGTTGAAACGGTAACTGTTGAAACGTTGTTCGAAGAAAACAAAATTAATTAACACTTTTAAAATAGGACGCAAACATAACAATGACTTATACAGTCCCTTGAAATCTCTATAATATACCTAAAAATAGCACGGCCCTTAAGAGTATCGAAACATTCGTTATACGAATTGAGATTTCAAATCAAAAACGAGGTGTCGAAATCTAAATTATTGTTTCAGACGGACAAAAACTAAATACCAAATTCCCATCTCGTTGTAATTTACACAGTCTGTTCACAAAATGTTGTATTGACTTTTTAACTATTAAGAATAATACATAGAGTATTATATATTATTAAAAAAAGAAGAGCCTTAAAATGGTGATATTTCAGGATATTTGTCTAAAAATTGTTTAATTGGACAATATAAGAATTTAAAAAACTTTTAAATTGGTAACATCAATCTATTCTTATGGAAAACTTTTACAAATGTCCCACTCGATTAATCATCGCCAGAACTCAGAATTATTAAGTTTCAAAAGACCAGCTTAATGCCTGAATGATTATATCTCATCCTTCCAATTTTCAAGGTACATTTATGTTTCTGACTAAGTTCACTAAAATTGATCTTTTGGAGGTATATCGGAAAGTACGATATTATTTGAACCCGAAACAGGATGGGGAATTTTGCAGAAAAATAGAATAATAACTTTGTTTTTCCTTGGCTGTTTTATCTTGCTTTGAATCCATTTCATCTGGTCCTGATTCCGTTTTGCGTAGGCCTGACAACAATAAGATATATAAGTATCTAGATGTCTTGGACAAATTTATAATCATGATAGTAAATATTCCAATGATCACATCATAAAAACAATACTTTGTTTATACGATTTATTTTCACGAGAAAATTTAAAATTTAAGTGGCAATTACTCACTATTATAATTATCAACAATGGATATGCGGTGTTAAAATACACATGTTCAGATGTAAGTTCTGCTCAAACTACAGAAATGAAAAACATGATAGATTCGTTTACGGATTTGAAAATCGAAGAAATGTTTTAATACAATTATTGCGAATGGAAATTTCGATAATTTAAATTACAAAACGTAGTAAAATAAATACCGATAGGTAAATATATAGCCGTAATGTGATAATTGTACGTTACACTTATTTATCGTGATAAAACAAATAGTATAATCTACAGTAAGAAAACGTTGTTACTTTTCAGAACCAAAAATCTCATTTTTTGAACACCACCAAGTATCAAGTCTTGAATGGCGGCAATGTATGATAAAAAGTATTTTTTATTTTCACATAAATCAGTTTGCGTCGATGTTTGACTAGTTTTTGTCGTTATTTCTTTATTTGTTTCAATTTTTTGAATTAACGGTAGATATTGCCCAGTCGACTCATCTTCAGCCACCGTTGACTGTTCAGTTGGAGACGACCATTTTTCTTCCGTTTCTTCACAAGTCGAAACGGTAACTGGTGAAATGTCGTTTGAAGAAAATAAAACTAATTAACAGTTTTAAAATAGGACGCAAACATAACTATAACCTATAAAGTCCCTATAAAATTAGAAAAAACTGTAATGAAAATATTTAGAAAAAACATAATGTTTGATATGTTTATGACTGTAAAGAGTACAATGTTCAGGTGATACAATGTTTTAATTTTTTTAAGAATATTCGGAATCTCTATAATATACTTAAAAATGGCACGGTTCTTGAGAGTATCGAGACATTCGTTATACGAATTGAGATTTTAAATCGAGGTGTCGAAGTTTTAATAAATTAATTATGTATAGACATCATATTACATACACGAGTCGTAATAAACTAATTAATTAAATCTACATGGAAAACATGCTGTTACTTTTTGGCAGACTACTTTTAATTTTTTGAATATGACCATTTGCTTGTTCTAATTTGTCAACGAATGTTTGCAAATAACTTTCGTCGTCTCTTGTATGTATCCAATGAAGTGGTGTTTGACTAGTTTGAGACGTAACATTAACTGCTGAAATATTTATGAAACATTGAAAAAAATTAGTAAAACTTTTTTTTTTTTTTAAATAACACATTAACTTTCATCCATAAATTATAAATCGTACATTTAAATCTAAAAAGTAAAAAAAAATATATTATTATTTAAAAATAATAACTACTAACGAAAATATTATCTAAAAACCGAAAATATCAAAGTTTTATAATTATTGCGTAAGTATTTTAGTATTTTTATCGATGGTGTACTTTTTTACCTATTGGACGGACGTTTTTAGTTTTTCACAATAACTATTGTGTCTGCCTTAAACTGGTTTCCTGATTTTAAATTACACCTACTATAAAAAATTAATCCGATCGAACATTAATGATATTTGCCCGAAAAATAAAACTAAAATGTATAATATGGGTCTCGTTTGACCTGGAAGAAACCAGTTAAAGACTAAAAATTCTCCGTAAAAAAAGTTGTGAAAGAAAGGTTGCGTTAAAATATCGTAGATCTTTAGCCGCTATAAGGTTCGTTTTTCTTCGACATTCTTACTTTGCGTCGCGCGTTCTCTTGTTTGCGAAGTCGCTATTTTCGTTTCTTCCGGATCTAAGCATAAAAAAGGGAATCGTTATCATATCGATTTGAACGTATTATAATCAACTTGTACACGATGACGATCCTACTACCGATGAAATGGCAAACAATTTAGTAACATTCATGACTTATAAAGTGTACGATTCAGCCAATAAATCACGTATAGGAAATATAATTTTTAATGATAAAATCTAACGAGATCATTGTTTAAGAATGGAATACATCAGAGGCCTGTTATACGAGTACGCATTTTAGAATTCGTTCGTGTACACTTTTAATCTATACTGTAATAATTATCATTAGGTGGAATTTTTCGTCGATAATTTTTCAATAGTTGACTGGTCTCCTGATTTTAAATAACACGTGTTCAATCGTTTAATCACAAGTAACAAATAATATTTTAAAAAATTCTGCAAACGCACATTTCCACATTTTCGATTTTTTTTTTTATCCAAAGATTTTTAAAAACAATAACGCTCGCCCGCATCGTTGGATCAATCGGCCAATGTTCGGCAAAGAAAACGTCTAGATACCAAGGATTTCGGTGTGACGGACAGAGAAAGAAAGTCGAGGTCTCCGAAAATTCTAGACCAACATTTCACATGACTGATGAGCGCAAAACGCTTTTCCCGGAACACTTGTTTCCCGTACGCCCATGGGAGTTTCGTCATTCCTCTCAACAATTGTGATACAGTTCGGTATACTATGGTTTTTTTTTTAAGAATGTTTCGTTTTTATACATACGTTAATCGTACTTATAGTCAGTTTCGGCGTTATCACATTTTACCGCGGTTGTATGTGTACTTCTGCTATGCTTCGTGCGCTATTGTTCGAATAGAAAAAACAAATCAACGGCACGCGGGAAAAACGCATTACCGTTCTGCGGTGACGACGCGAATGATAAAAATATGATTTTTTTTAACTTTTTAACGGCGAAAACGCGTACTTCATATTATTTTTTCTACTAGTTAAAACACGTTACCGAACTGCTCATCGTGAATATTTTCGTGCCTATTCTCCACTATATAGTGTTGGTATACCGCCTACGACTACGACGACGTCCCAGACTCGAGATATCTCACCGGAATCGTCTTTGGCGAAACATGTGCAAGGGTCGCCGTCCCGGGTCGCGTCCCGGCTCCTCCGCAGCGCCCACAGGGTAATCCGCGAGCACACGGCCAACACAAAAATGACCATGAACGCCGCGAATTCCGGCAGAAATGATGGTGGACACCTGATGGTGACGTCGTTCATCGTATTATTGTTGTTGTTATTATCACTATTTCGCGAGCTCGCAGAATGTACCCCGTGTACGAGCGAAAACAAAAAACGTGCGAACCGATATAATAACGAACGTTACCATAGTATTTTGTTTTTTTTCCCGCGGCCAGTACCATTAACATCGTTCGTTGTTAATGTCGTCGCGATCGGTAAAAGTTGTCGTGGTGATGTTTTGTTTTAATCGAATACATCGAACACACGCATATGCACGGAGGCGCCTGCTCCGGATGTTGCGTTTTTTACCACGTTTTCGACCGTCTCATAAGTAGGTGTTGCACAAACGCGGTAGGTCCAGTAGATTTTTCGTTATTCGGAGTTATCGACTGTGCCGAGATTCAGAAATACGGGATGTACCAACGTTTTCGATCCATTTTTCGAACATCTTACGCGATGATATCCTTCGTTATACCGAACAGAGTCGATTCAGGTCACGTCGAAACACGTTCACACCCGAAACGGCAGAAGGGCGAAATAGTTTCTTATGCCGATGATTCTACACCACCGTTTCAGATGGTATACCGCCGAGATCCCGAGGGATTTCGAGAGCTTCGAGAAAAAAAAAAAATGTTTTCCTCCGTCTTTGATCCCTAAATAGTCATCACTAAATAGTATTACTGAACAAAATTTCGACGTTAATGTGAATCGGATACGAATGTAAAACTATTCCACCGATTTTATCCTCTTTTTTTTTTTCCCTACACGGAAAATTCGGCGAGAGATAATGTTTTTCGCAGAGTACGCCTATGTTTTAAAAATATCCAACCGCGAAAACACTGTTCTTACCTTTTTAACTACCCCTATTCTTTTAACCCACTTGGCCGTTGGAAAAATCCTTTCGTCTATTCGAGGAATTCATTACGTTTTGTCGCTTTTGACGTTTAGCGATCCAGTGAGTACACGGTTGAATTTCCGTACGTTTGTTTTCACGCGAGCTCGTAATATAACACTACGTTGTTCAACGTTGCGCGCGTAAAAGAACGTTTGAATAAAGGTAGGTACACACGTAGAGGAAATCCTCAAGGCTTGGACTGCGCAGTCCAAACCTTGAGGATTTCCTCTACGTGTATAGGGTCAGCCTTAAGGCCCATGTCGGCCCACACAGTCCAAAAATCCTTTTCGAAATTTCAAAAGGAAAAACTGCGCGGGCCGGACTGTACAGTTAAAAGTTATTCGTGTGGTGGCACAACAAATAAAATCCTCGATTAATTCCCGCGCGTGTGGCTGCGAGGCATTTACTTGAGGAATGGCATTGAGGATTTGTAATCGAGGATTTCCTCTACGTGTGTACCTACCTTAACACCGTTTGTTTCTCAAAATACCGAATCACGCGTAATATTTTTACGACCGACGCGTTAACGTGAGACGTTTTTAAACTAAAACAAAATCGGACACGTTTAGTGCGGTATAATAATAATATGTAATATAATACGGTATCTACCTAATAAATTTCGTTTTAGATCATTTTTCGAAAAACAAAATGTAATACTATACACCTATTATAAAACAAGACGAACTGTTGTTTTAATAGTTTTATTTAATTCACCGGTTGTGTTTGGTTTTTTATCTCGCGAGTGTTGTATTACGGTTCCACTGCAGTATTATGTAGTACAGTCGTTTTGTTTGTTTACGTTCTCGTTCTATCACCCACCGTAATATTATCGTGTATAAAGCACGTCGTGGATTTAGGTAAACGAAAACAGGAGAGAAATAAATATTAAACAAGTGTTCTGTGTATTATTCGTGTTTAACACATTATTATTATACGTTCCGAGGCGCCGACAAAATGGAAAAGCACGTAATAAAAATATTTCGTCACTTTTTTTTTTTTCGTCAACGATAATCGTATTGAATGTTACTGAATATTTTGTTTTGTCGGCTACATTACAATGACCTCGGTGTTTTTATTTTGGAGTTTATCATACGATCCAAACGACGTAAATTTTCTGAAAACTGT
>CM029360.1:35388753-35430106 GCA_017140985.1 Hormaphis cornu
TCAAAAGATAGGCAACTGATCTAAAACGGTAATTTATATTATGAAGCGTTTTTTGAATATTTTTGGAGCCGAAAACGAAAACGGCCAAATCTTCGAGATTGCTCAGTTTGACTTGAAATTTATATACGTCGTTGAAAAAGGTTCGGATGAATTTACTGCAGAAGTTTCAAACGATTTTTAACACATTCAGTTATGGAACTTTGAAATTTGTTATTTTACGCCGTTATTATTCCGTAGAACCTCTAGTTTTTTTCAAATGTCTCGAAACGTTAATACAATCTAGACGAGATAGTTTTACACGCGTGGTTAAAAAATTTAGACGATTGGTCGACACAATTTCGGATTACAATCGATTTCACGTTGTTATTTTGTCGTTAAACTCGTCATTCCGGGCTGTATCGATAATTATTACGGGGGAAGACTGCAAAATATAATCACGGGGAACGTGTTTCCATCGATTTGCGATTTTTTTGATCAAGCTGAAACTTTTTCACTCAATATCGTACTAAAATAGGAAAGATACGGAAACGATAAAAGTTTTTCTCGTTCAATTCGTTTTTATACCGGGACGTAGGTACTATATAGACGAACGAGCTCGCTCGGAATCGTATTTTCGAAGCGGATGATTTATCGTTGATTTCGGATACCAAAGACCGCGTCCAGACCACAACTTCTACACCCGCCCGAAGCGACCTCCTAGTCGAATGATCCAGGCTTTTATTTTTTCTCGAGTTTTTTTTAGATAATATACTTTTGGCGGAGAATATAACACTTACTGTTCGTTTGTTTGGTCGGAAAAAAAACAACAAAACAATACTCCAACACGAAAACAAAACGCTGTGCACAACAATAACAGCTCGTAATATTCTGTGAACTACACCACAATATTTTGTGAGTAGTTTGCGTTGCGAACGAAATGCGGCCGCCTCATTTGTATTCCGCGCGTCGAAAACTATGCGCGTCCGGTGCGGCGCACAGTTTTTTGAATTTTTTGTCCTTTTTTTTCCACGTCTTGGTAAAGCGAAAAAAAAAAACGCCTATTTGCCACAGTGACGTGTTATATACCGTGTAGAGTCGTAATTAACGATACCGTCGTTTCTGCGCGTGTAATGAACCGTTGTCTGCGACGACGGTCCTATTTTTGCTACCAAAACTCAATATACACGTCTCCGCGCTCGAAATTTTTCTACACGAAAACGAGTTGAATCAATAATAATAAGTCGTATAATTTATTACGTGTATAAAATTGAAATCGTAACAGTATTGTTTTAAAGGTTTAACACCTGTCTCCGCTCAGAATCGTCGTCTTCCTAAGCAACGCCCTATGATCTATATCGTTTACGAAAACGTGTAAAATATATATAAATAACTAACGGGTACCAACGATTAAGCGAGTCTGGGCAGTTAAACATTTCAGTTAATTTTAATCGAGTAATAATGTTAACGCAACTTATTTTTTGTTTAACTCGGTAAGTCGATTCTTTTTTAACGTGTTATGAGTTAAAATATTTTATTTTTAAAAAGTATTCTATAAAAATTATGAAAACAATATCAAAAGACGAAAACGATTTTTTGAAGCTGCGAGGAAACGTCATATAACAGTACAAAACCGCGCGAGTTAAGTATACGAACTGTTATTTTTATTTAAAGCCAAGTTAATTTTTTATTTTTGATAGTTAACTTTTAATTTAATAAATTAAAAAAAAATCCAAATATTGACTTGACTATTTGTCTTTAAAAGTTGTTGACTCGCCCAGATTAATAGTTACTAAAAATACATTCTCCTCGCGTCTGATATACAGTATATACAGTACGTGTTTTATTGTCCTAAAAAAGAAAAAAGAAAAATACACATCACCGTGAACAGACGTCTATCCGGTCGTTAACGAAACACCGTGGTGCGGGCTCGAAAAATCTCGTTCTTTTCCCCACAGAAAATTAAATTTATAACATATTTTCATTATTTTTAGCCGCCTGTTTTTCGTTCTCGTCGTTTATACAAACACACGCACACGTGGAACGGATTTATTTCCAGAACGCATCTGCTGCTGCGGCACAAAATCCGAGTCGGCTGAAAATAGTCGATTGAAACCCGAAACATACGTTGATATTTAATTATTTATGTAACCCATTCGAAACAACACGAGGCTAATAACCCCAGATGTTTCATAATGAAAAAAAAAATAATACGTTCGGACAATTTAAACTTGTTAGCGTTTCGAGTTCATTGTCAATTGAGTCGGCGGCTAGTAATTAAGATTTTTTTTTTTTTCGTTTTTTTTTCAGCGGCCACACACTTTTGCGTTCGTTTATTATTCGGGTGATCATTATGACCGTCGTCCGCTTAAAACTTTTCCCGCACTAATCACGCTGAAAATGAATACGCTAATGGTAGAGGCGCGTCGTTCACACCGTTTTTTCCACGTTATCATTTAAATGTTTTTGTTTGTTTTTTGTCACGTTGGAAACGATCGAATCGTTATTGTCGATCTGTAAACAGTGTGGCACGACGCAACCACGCGCGTTCCGTTCTGCCGCGGATTCGTACTAAAAATTAAAAACACAAAGTTCGAAACAATTATTACAAAACACACCTATACAACACGTTTACTCGACTTTTAATTAATTAACAACTGACCTCAAATTATAATACTAAACTAACGAATTTGAGTAGTGTTTGCGGGTATTTGAGTCGAATGCCCCCAAAAACGTTTGGCCACAGAACATAACATGCGGTGTTTGAAACTATTTTCGAAATACATTTGATTCCTTCGAGTCCTACGGTCCAAAAACACACAAGCACGTTTATGCTTGAGATGTAAAAACGGAAAGAAAAAAAAGCGTTTATTCGGAAATATATCTATAACTACTGGTCAATAGGTATAAACGTTGTGTACACAAAGAACAAAATATGTGAGATCGGGTGAAACGTATTGGTCAGAGTATGTATGTTTTCGGGGTAGGTCACTGCTCTGGGCGGATCGTGGAAAGTTTGCAAACTTAGAATAATAATAATATGTTACCGGTAAGAATAATTCTTTTCTTCGCTGATGTTTCTTGTTATTGCTATGAATGATAAATTTACCTAGAGGCTCGAATGAAATAAACATGAAGTGCGTGAATTTTGAAACATCAATACAATGTGCTTAATTTATCTATACGTTCCTTATAAGAGTGCAAGATTGTGCCACTCGCATTACCCACGTCAATCGTTCTTCCGATGTAATCTTGGACTTTTGGATGAAAAATAAAATCCGGAAATTTCTAGTTCGCACGCGTTATTCGTTGAATTCGTAAGTAATTGTTGACGAAAATAGTACGGTTCCGAGCGGAGCTCGGTTTACCCTTTAAACAATATTACATTTGTCTCGTTACAGTTCCGATAGTTCTACAAATGTCGTATCGTAAATGTTATACATAAATTCAAAAGCGTTTTAGCGTTAGCTGCTGGTTTCAACAATTTTAAAATATTATTCTCGTACGCTGTTAAAATTAAAATCTTTAAACAATAATATGAGCAGACACATTCTTGTAAATTAATCATTGAAATATGATTTTGTATTTCGATTAAACAAACTACTACCTATGTACAGCTCCAATACGTTCCTCGGTATGTTGAAAATCTAAAAACCGATTTGCGCGGATCGAGTTGTTGTTTTCGTGCGGAAAAAGAAAAGATGAAAAGATTTTGGGGTTCGAAATTTGTACGGAATTTTGATTTCTCATTTTTTAACGCCTTCGACTGTATAGAAATCAACAAGAGTCACAACCGAACAAACACGCCCTTAACAAGCGTAACCTTATATTATCGTTATTATTGTGTTCCCGATTTTTTACGATTTATATCCGATGATCAACTGCAGGTTATAATTAAGTATAAAATATAAAACATCGTCTTATTAGTTATTCCGAGTACAATAATCGTGTTTCACTGGGTGTTATTATTATTCGTGTGAACAATTATTTTAACGGAACGTAAAAATACACACACACACACACTTTATTATAAAATAATGCGTCGTCTCGTTTTCGTGCTCAGACGCGTCGCGTGTATTTTTCGATGATTATCTGTGAAGGAAAAAACACGAAACCCGAGAAACGGACTCGTTTGAAATCTTACACCCGTGGTGTACCTGTATAATATATACACATTATCAGCTCGGCAAGATGTATCGACAGGTGAGTGCGTGTGACGTGGGTGTTCTCGGTTTATTGTTTTTTTACATTTGTAAGAAAAAAAAAAACCATACGCGAAACAATATGATTTTGAAAAATTATACTGTTAAAACCAAAAGTCTTTTGCCTATTTTCTCTGACCAAGAGCCAAAAATCGTCGGACTACACAACACGTCCTATAGTTCGCGCGAAAACTTTGTTTCGCGGCGCATTTAACCGCGGCGACATCAAACTCGTCCGTTAATAATTTATTATTCATTTCTCCGCGAAACCGCAAAAACGGTCGATTCCAGCGAAATTTTCCCGCAAAATTAAAATAAAGATCTACTATACATTATCTGTCACATAATACACAAGGCGGCCGACATGTAGTCTTATACGTGTGCGAAAAACTTCAAATATTTCATTACGGAACATTTTTTTTCGGTCGTTTAAAATTGGAAAATCGGCAAATATTGGTCATAGCTGTGACTTTTTTTTGGGAAAAACTTTTGTATCAACACGATTAGATACAGTGTCTTTGGACCGAGCTAGTGTTATTAAGGGTCTCGAATTTATAAGTTCAAAATTGAAAAAGTTACATTCAAAAAACTAAGCAGAGACTGAGGGGGGGGAACAACAACAAATCTATTTAGTTTTTTTACCATCACAATAACGATCGGAACAAGCTTTTACGTAATATTTAACTAGGTATGATACAGGTTCGATAAAAGTTTGATTATTCGACCATTTTCGAGGTAAGTATGGAACTTTGAAATTCTCGAGAAATTTACCAGGACGTGTAGGTACTGGACAGCTGAGCTCGCTCAGAATCGTTTTTTCGAAGGCAATTTATATTATAATCATCGCTTTCGGATATTAAATGATAACTTCCAAATCGGCGACACACCCAAAGCGTAGTCGCTATACTCCATAAAACTATACTCATCGTCGCGCCTTTACTGATTCCGGCTTTTTTCCGGTTAACTTGCTAAACATTGGCGTTTTTATGCACCGTCGTCGCCGCGATCGCGCGAGAGACGTCTTATAAACCGTTTATTTTAAATTCTGAGCGTATCGTTTTTTTCTGTGACCATTTTTTTGTAGTAGAGAGAAGGCTCCGATTTTAACGTACGACACCTAAAATGATGGGTAATTGTTCCGAGACGTTACTTTATTCGAAACGTTTTTCGAAATTTTCATTATTTTTGGAGCCAAAATCGAAATTTTCGTAATTGCTCCGCTTGAAATTTATACACGCCATTGATAGTGAGTTTACCGCTGAAATTTCAATCGATTTCCACCGTTTTTAAGGGGGGTTATGAAACATTGAAATTTTTGAATTTGACGCACTTGTTAACTCCGTAAAACCTCCAGTTTTCACGTATTAAAGAATCAAAAACCGTAAGACAACCCCTAAACAAGACACGGTTCTACATTTGTGGTTCAAAACTTTAGGAAATTTGTTCACGCGATCTAGCCGATTTCACGGTGTCGTTTTGTCGTTAACCTCGTCCGGCCGTTGTTTTTTTACGTCCAAAACGAATGTCGAACCGAGCTTTACACGTCATACTAAAATATCGGATTCGATAATAGTCTCGTCATTGTTAAATTTGTTTTTGCCAGGCACTAGAGGTTACAAACTGCACGAGCTCGGTCAGACGCGTTTTTTCGAAGGCAGATCGCATCGAATCGGCCGGCCAAAGGATTTTTCCGTCAACTGTCGCTAAACATCGCGGGCGTTTTTACGCGATCGCGCAAGAGGACGTTTATTGTTGTCGTTCCCGTCCGGAGACCACACCCGGTGCCTGTCGGCGGTGTGAAACGCGTGTTTTCTGAACAAACAAACTCGCACGTCCGGAGACCGCTTACGCGAAGCGTATACAGTTGCAGTCGTCCGATGCAGTTGTGACAATGATGTATAGTGTAGCGATGACAATACGCGTTTTTATATTTTTAGTGGACGACTGGGGGGCAAAAATGTACGTGAATAACAGCGTGACAACAGCGGCTTTCCCGGAGGTCGCGATTCGCGGTATACCGGGGGGGAGCTCGAAAAAAAATAAAAGAAAAACGCGTAAAAAAAAATGGAATTTTCGGCGGCACGTTCAAAAAGCGCCGGCGTGTCGCAAACGGCGGTACGGTTTGTGCGCGCGCGGTGAACGCGTTGCCGCCCGGTGTGGCCCGCCGAGTCGATCGGGGGTCGATGACAATAAAAATGCTGTCGGTTTTCGGCCATTTTTCACTTACGTAACGATCAAAGTCACTACCGTCCGAAAAGCGGTACGGATCGAAAGAAAAAATAATACTTTTTGGAATAACGATTCTTTCTTACATGCAGACGAAAATATTTTCCTACGTGTTTCGATGGCGCATTGTCTTATTGAAAAGTGTTTTACCTTTTACATAAATTTTCCTTTCCGCTGTATCCGTGGACGAAAACAGCTATTTCTTTTGGTGCGAACACCGGACGAGCATCCCTTGAATTGATACGACATAACTAGAGTTGGGCAATTGAAATTTATGTTTTTTATTATAAGTTTTCAAAAAAAAATTTCAACCTGTTCCCCCCCCGACGGATCTGGTATTTACAACGTTTTTAAGTTGTACAGGTACGTTTATTGAAAGAAATTTTAGGAGAGATCCCTATACAGGGTTCAACCGCGATCAACCGATTTGAATATACGTATATTATATCTATAAGATAGTATAATTTTACGCTTAAACAATGACTACTGTACTGACACCGTTGTGTACTTTTTTTCATCATTATAATCATATAAATTTAAAAAAAACTATTTTTGATCCGAAAGAATATTTTATTCGTCTTTATTGCTAATCGCGTACTGTGTATACAAAATATTGAAAATTTGTGTGTTTTTTTTCTTACATCTCACCGTATTTCCCATTAGATCGTGACTCGCAAATACTATTTAACTACTATTAAGTATACAGTAACGTAAAGATCGATCTCTCTTCTTTTATGTATATACGTCCGCATATATTAGAATATTAAATTTTACGGCTGATTCGTATGCGCGTGATGTACAATGTAGGTTTATTACAAGTGTTTAAAAACATTTTCCTAACCTTCCGACTGCGGTAGGTAATATCTAAATTTAGATTCACCCGCGGAATTTTTTTTTTTTCAAATTTGGTGCCTGTTCGTAGCGATGTGTCTTTCCGGCGCAAAAACCGTGGCCGAAAATAAAAAACACAACGTCAATGATATAATGTAGGATATCTCTTTGTTAAACGCTGTTGTTTGTTTAAAACTGTTTTGATTGTTCAAGAGTATAATAATATAACGTAATATATTACAAATACGTCGTAATTACAATAGAAAATCATCTGAAAATCATCTCGATTTCGCGTAGTCTTACGCAATAACGACATCACGATAACGTCCTACGGACGTGATTTCATAATAATTATTATACTTATTGTCTGCCGTCTCATTTCGTGTTACGGATTGTTGGCTGCCAAAAACATGTCGTTTTGTACGTTTTAAACATAAAGATAAACTATTTAAAATTTGTCTATTATAATACGAATGTATAAATTTAAAAAAAAACACTTCAATCGTTTCTTAATATGGTTGAAAATATTTGGTGAACTTGTCGCGACAGTGTTCTCAAAAACTCGGAAATTCACCAGCGCCGTTTTATTTGTTTATGATATCTGCGTTTTCGGGTTAGGTTCCGAGCACGGCTGTAACTCGATGTGAATATCGATGAAGATTTTTATGTTGATTCCGGACCGCGTTTGTAATAATTTTACCATCAATACTTCTTTGGGTTCATTCGATTTCACCGTCTTAGCAGTATATGAGAAGTGCGTAACACGCGTGCGTCAGTATTTCAAAACAAAAAAATCGCTAAACAACTCGCGCTAGACAGTCTATACAAACCAGTTAAAAGCAGTATAAAGAAATTCGGAGCAGTTCAAAGCAGTATGTACTAAATTTAACCCGTTAAAAAAAATATCGAAAACCGTTTTTGCTGGGTATTTATTAATTTTTCAATTATTTTCCAAGTGTATTTACGGTTTTTACCAGTACGGGATAACCGAGTTTGCTCAGAATCGTTTTTTTCGAAGGAAATGCGATTTGTTATTGCTTTCGTAGATATTAGATGAATAACACAACTTCCAAGTGACCCGTCCAAAGCGTATTAACGCTTATAACTACCCGCGCGACCTAGAGTGATGCCGACGTATTTCTGACCAATTTTTATTTTTTT
This sequence comes from Hormaphis cornu, assembly GCA_017140985.1. Lineage (NCBI taxonomy): Eukaryota > Metazoa > Arthropoda > Insecta > Hemiptera > Hormaphididae > Hormaphis > Hormaphis cornu. Next base: position 35,397,150 of record CM029360.1, read on the forward strand.
TTAGCCATTCTGCATAATGAGCGTAACAGCGCTGATTATCACACACCGTTTGGACTATTGCGGTTTTACGCGCGTCAAAGTTTCAAAACAAACACGATATCATTATAACAGACGAAAAGCAAAGATTACAGCGAAAAAACGTTATGGACCCGACGGTTGTCTACTACTATACATAGACTACTATACACTAGTTTATACCAGGTAAAAAACACGTTCGTGCAGATTTTTACGCGAATTATCGTCGTTATGTTTAACAGTGTTACGTTCTCTACATGTTATGTTTTTTCTGCGTGTCTCGCGCCGCAGTTCAGAAAGGCCGGTCCCCCGCGCAGAATCGTAACCGCGACAAAAACGATATGAATAAATCGTGAAAGAAAACCGAGACATTATATCGACGTAGTATTGTAGACGTGCGCTGTCGACGACGCACATCTCTGCACACGTGACGATAGGTATAAACGGTTATTTTTTTTCCCATCCCCTCGTATTTCTAGGGCAGAGGAAAATCATATCTACCTGCCGCGCGCCCTTTTAATTCCGTCGCCGCGCCGGCACGCACGAACCCTTTACCGCGGGGCGTTAAAATCTCCAAAACCACCACCTTGGGACGACGAGGATTCGTGCGCGCGTCACCGGTTCGCATCTGTTGAGCTCTACGCGTATATATTTTTATTTAATTTTAAACTGTATTATGTTTTGTTATCATTATTGTTGTTGTACGTAAAAAAATTGTGCCTATTGTGCCTATTATACGTACCGGCAGTACGCGCTCACCAACCCGTCGGGGGAAACGTTTAAAAAACTATAAATCGTAGCACACACACACGGTGGGATATTTTTAATAAGCTTTGCGAGCACAAAAGGCCCGTCGTCTGCGGTTTGACGCCTTTCCTACCCCCGGTGTACGCGGGCTGCGTTCGAAAAATAATCGTCCGAAAAGGGTTCGACGGCGGTTTCGTTCTCAAACAATGGGCCCTCAGCGGGTACGTCGTGCGTGAATTCGTCGAAATCCTCCTCCTCCGACGCGATGTAATGAAAACATCAATGGGGCGACGACGACGACTGTGCTCTTAGGTTATCTCCGCGAGACGGCTCGTCAAAAAAAAATAATAACGCGTCCCCCTTTCGCCCCGTCCAAACTGGAATTTCGAGAAAACGCGTATCGTGCAGGTAAACCACGCATAAACGTTGTGTTCAGTCGTCGTTGTATTGTCGAATAGCACAAGCACAATAATGGGCACGGCGACGTAAAACACTGTAGAAAAAATAATACCGCAAACGAACGCGTGAAATCGTAATGGAAAAAAATGAAAAGATCGCGCGGGGGTGATTAAATAAGAGAGTAACGCTGCGGTGACCGGGTTTCCTTTGGAGTTGGGGAAAGGCACACACATACGTCTATTCCAGAAAAAAGTCTGCTCGCTTTACTTCAAACGTTTTCACGTACAATTTTTTTAACTACAACGGATATTTTGATGTTACGAACCCAAATTTTTGACGTCGGACCTTAAGTGTCCAGTTGAACCGAACTTCATAAAAAAAAAAAACAAATGACCATTTGTGCCAAGCAACGACTACTGCAGTTTATTAACTACGAGGTACCTCTCATACGTAATTTGAAGTCCAAGCAAAGACACATTTTTCCATTTATCGTTTTTCGACGTTCAAATTGTTTTTTCCGAACTGGACTACCATGTGTTTAGTTCGGTTCGAATGTTTCCGATTTTAAGTTCGGACAGTTCGCGTAACACCGTTAAATCGTTTACACAATATTAATATTTTTTTACACCGCGCGACGTCGATCGCTGAGGACGTTTCGAGAGTGTCGAGAGAGAAAAAAAAAATGTAAACGAACAACCAAATTAATAAACGTACTTGGATGATAACAAAGTTGACGAAAATACTAATAACAATTAACGCGTGTCAATATGATATTAAAACAAATGATCGTTTAATAACAATATTCGTTTCATAAATCGAAATTTTCGGAGTACGTATAAACTTGTACGATGTTCGTTGCGTGAACGTTTTAGTAAAGTTTGAACGATTTTCGATTACATCGTAATACGCGATTATCGATGTTCATAACGATTCGCAGGGCAGAATATTAAAAAAAAATATAATATTTACCACCATATTATATTCACTCTGAATTCATACAATATAACCACAAAACACGTCCGTTCTTGAAATCGAATACTTTCGATAAATATGTACAGTCGCGGTAGTCATAGACATCGCCGCGTGTTATAATAGCCGTGTGCGATTGACAACTGGAGCGCTTTAATAAAAAAACCATCTTTACCGCCACATTATAAATCGAGCGTAAATACCTTTAAGAACTATCGAAATATTCTCCGCGGTTAACATTTATTTTCCCTGCACTTGTGGGAATTTTGCGTTTTTTATTACAAAAAAAAAACGCACTCGAGTTTTGTCGAGTGTTTCTCAAAACACGCCGTACGTATCGCCTAAACGAAGGGCGCACCGCAGTGGCAACAAGTGACGATATCCGAATAATAGGTTTTCGGGCAACTTACCCCTGTGTTAAACCGCGAAGCGTGTTCGGGGAAAAAAATCGCCGGTGTGTATTTTAGCGTAAGTAAGGCGATTTTGCTCTCCCCTGTATAGAACTGTAACACATCGAACACAAAACCTCTCTCGTGAAACCATCGAATCGGTATAATCGTGTCTCCTTTTTTTCTACCCAGAACAAAATCAAACACTGCAACGGTGTTATACAAGATCAAAATGTTGTTTAGAAGAAAATATACGGGTAAACGTTTAACGCGCACCTAACCGGGGGACGGGTCACATCGTGCCAGCACCCAAAATGTATACCATGATATTGTATGGGTACTTACGAACGGTTATTTTCGGCGCGGAAAAAGAATTAGCTCGGAATTTCTACGAACAATTAATTATGGACGAACTAGATATTTTTCAACAAGTTTTTTTTATACCGTCTGCTCTCGCGACCGGATCGAAGACCAGCCGATCCTATAGTGTCTAGACACATATTTTCGACTGCCAAACGCGTACGCCACCGACACTCGTGGTTGAAATTTCTTTAAGAGCGAACAACTGCAGTAAAAGTGATACTCAGAAAATATAATTTTTTTTTTCTATCGTTGTATTATTTAGATACTTATAACGCGCGAAACGCGTTACTTCTTCCCGGGTATTCATCGATTCAATCGTCGGTCACGTTTTAACATCGTTATTTTCGATTTTGGTCAACAACAACGTAGTAGACTAAACAATATATTACCTCGGAAATTTACAATATTCGTCGAGCATTCGACACACTGAGCTCGCTCAGAATCATTGTACTTTCGCCGCGCGAGCGACGATTCGTCCGTCAAAACCTACTCGACCCTACGGACGGGATTAACAAGAGTACTTATTTTTTTTTAGAAATTTTCAAAACAATAATGAGCGTAAAAAAGGTAACAAAAAAGATTTTTTTTTTATACTGCGGGAATTGTAGCACGCGTATACATTATTAACAAAGTCATATTTATAATCGAAGCTGCCGTGTGTTCACGCACCTGTGTCGTCGACTCTCCGGTGTATTATTTTAGTTGGTCGAACACCGGAACACACGCTTGGATACGTATTATGTTTATGATACACCGGGTGTCTGATAACGTATGGTTAAAAATTGCATTCGGAAATCTACGGAGAGTATATATTTTTTTTACAAACGTTACAAGTATGACGATTAGAAAACATTAACGGAACCGCCCGTCACAGTATTTTCGTGATATCTTCAACGTCTCTAAATACGAACAACGCTTCCGTTACACTTTGGAACAAAGAAATATTATGTCGTACGAATACGACCGTGTTTGAAAAACTAATTCGAATTCGTCGTACCGTCTCGACTACTTTTAGAAACGCGAATGCATATGTAGCTGCGTTTAGTTTTATTTCGGGCCATCCAGTACGCGTATTAAAAAGTCGATCCGAGCTGTACGGAACTATACTGCTTAAACCACCGCTCGAACAGGCGACAGACAAAACCGATTTTTCTAAACCGAGCATAATCGGAACGGTACTGCTTTGTACGGAACGTACTCTTAAAAACACGACCGTGTAAAAATGTTTTTCTTTTCGGTTCGCCGATATCGCGTCAGCCGATCGTTTCAAAACGTAGAGGGACCGCTTACTTTTCGGCGGAAATCCACGGAACAGTCACGGAATACCCTTCCGGAACACCCTGTGCGCTACTGGCGGATTTGAGCGCGCGCGAGACGGACCGTGAAACCCGGACGGACTTTACCGGTGGGGCACACACGCACTCGCCTGTGGTCGCGCAGCTACGTCGAGCCGAGCCGACCGTGAACGGTAATCGTCGGCGGATCAGACACGCAGCTGGGACGAAAATAAATGTAATATTTTTTTTTTTGGAAATTTGTTGATCGCTCGAACGTAGAGAAAAAAAACGTATTCAGTGTTATCGCGGCGTGAGGATTTCGAGGGTAACGCGTCTTATACGACTGGAAAAATGTTACTAATCACAGTTTTAAACATTACGCGGTGTACTATAATAGCTGTGCGAAACGAGAAAATGTTCGTTATAAATTTTAATAATATGTATGAGTTGAAACTTTTTACCCGAAAACGCTATAATATTTTCTAGACAAACGATGACGATATAACGAAACGTCGCTGAAGCGAAAAGTGCGCTAATACGTAATAATCATAATTTCTAAAAAAAATTTGTCCCGTGTGAACTATATAGAGCGGAGGGTGCAGGAGACCGTCGCTGGGGATTTCGAAAAAAATGTTGTGCAAAAAACTTTTTTTTTTTTTTAGATACCACTCTTATCGCGAGTGAACAGATTCGATTGCACATTTTTTTTTTTGGGTATACGTATTTTCGTTTTTACGTTTACGACGACCATACTCCATAGTTACAGTACGTAATGCCTACACTATCGGTTCATATTTTACCGCGCGATATTCTTTTTTACCGTCGACTCACTCAGCGCCCGTCGCTATAAAACAAAAACGAACATCTATACGAATATATCCTCGTTATCGTATCAGCACATTTCACAGACGGTAATACGGTGTAGGCGCATCATTTTACGCGGAAACGATCGAAAAAGTCAAGTTCTCTCGACACACCTCTATCGTTCTGTTACAACGAGAAAAAAACCGATTGACGCGCATAAAGAATATCTAAAGAAAAAAAATTATGAAACTCGTTTCGCGTGATTATATATACGCGTGCACGTTTTTCGACGTATTATTTACGGTTACGATATCGTACGTAGACTGCCGTGCAATAGAACGGAAAAGTTTATTTTCTCCGAATGCGTGTCTAAAACTGTACTGCCGTTGAAATTGGACGTACGAAAAACAGCAAATTCAAATTCCCAATGTTGTCGTTTACGAATATCCGACGACGTGGCCCGAAGAGACACCAACAAAATCGTAACGAATTTACCGGTGATCGTTTGATTAAATTAATGAAAAATAACGATCAATAATCGCGATGGGAACACTTTTGTTTTCGCGCGATGCCTATTACGACTTGTGGTAAATGCTTTTTTTGAAATTCTCAACCGTTAAATGGTTATTTTACTATCCTTCGCACGACGAAAAACTCTGAAGACGATCCCGAAACTCAGCACGGGGCTCACCTGCAGGTGGCCCGGCCGCAGGAAATCGTCGGGTGTACCAAACAACGTTCCCCTAAAATCCAGACGAGTCGCTCGGTTTTTGAAATTTTTCGAAGAAGATTCGTGAAAACGAAAATTCATTTTTGCTCACATACACGATTCGCTGCACTCGACCGATTTCATAGATCTACGAGCGGGCACACCCCTAAACTTGCACGATATTCCGTATGTTGAAAAAAATTTTAAACACCTTCGTATACAACAAACGTGTTTTGATATTGTCGTCCGTATCGATTTGGTTACAAGTAACACAAATCGATATATATATATATATATTGATAAAATAACAATAAAATCCGTTCTCGAGACAGAGATTTCACAGGAGTTTCGAGTTTCCCGTTTTTTTTTTTTTAATATAAAAGTTTTAAAAGATTGAAAACATTGGCCGCTATAACACGCCCGTAATAATTGTTGGAAAATACACAGAAATCCTCGTCGTGCGCTCATTAACTTACCTGTATGTATTTATGTGTTTACGCACCGTGTACACCGAATACGTACAACAATAATAATGCACATTATGATTTTCAAAATTATTGTTTCACGAGCAACCGGATGCTACGTTTTCGGGTAGGGTGCCTGTGATCGCGTGTATTTGTATAACAATTTTTTTTTGAATTTTTTTTTTGTCATCCTCTATTATAAATAATTGGGTCGCGCGTGATTTAGGTATGCTGTACTATTCGTTTGGATTTTTACCGCGCGTATTATTTTGTTGTTGTTGCAACCTCCGGTGCAGGATCGCCGGAAGAAGAAAAAAAAAAACGCGCGTCCACTCGTCAAATATTTTTTTCGCCCGGAAGTGAGCGTACAAAATCCGTCCGTTCCGCGTTCGGAGGCGTAATTTCGAACGCATTCTCATGTTGACAACTTTTTTTTTCAGAAAAATAAGCGTGAAAGTTGTTTCGGTTGAAAAACGAGGCAAAAGAATAAACAACTATTATATAGCGTTTTACAACAACGACTGCCTCCCGACCTACGGTGTTTGCTCGGGTTGAAAAACGGCAACGGACAGCTGGGACCGAGTGCGAAATACGCCTTCGCGAAACTATCCGATTTGAACTGGCCATATTGGCTGTTGTGAATTCGAAGAAACACGCAAAACGACATTGAAAACGAAATCACTGCTCTCCAAAATCAACGCTTGTCGCCGAAATGTATCGTCGTAGGCGAACGAAACCGAGCAAAAGAAATGGTGTATAAACTACAGTGTAGTATGATGTGAAACTAAACAATCCGTTAACTATGGCGGAGTGCAGCAATGTTTTTTTTTCCCCGCACGCGCTTGATTCGCGGGGGAACGTAATATTTTAAAAATGTTTTAGCGTGCCATCTGACTTTCTACACTTGTGTCAAGCCGTATAGAATTATAGAAACGTCAATAAAATTTTTTATACAACTGCGGCGTCCCCTTATATAATAACAACTATATATACTTTTTATCGTTCAAGCGGTGTGTTCGTTAACAACAATTAGAAACGTGGGTTCACACGTTTCCAGTCGACAGAACGCGCGACAGGTGAAAAACGCGAAATACGCGATTTTCTAAGGCGAAACGGTCGAGATCGCTGGGATCGGATTTCACACACCCTAATCTAAAGACCTAATGAAGAGACGTTTTCGGCTTTTTTTCTTTAAATTTTATAACCCTCTGCCATCACCGCGTCTGTACAGACACACCCTTTTCTTTTTATCTAATCTTCAGACGAAGGAAAAAAAGAAACCCGGTGAAAAACGACCCGTATACTCGTCGAGCGCGTAAACAGCCGATGGGCGGACGTTTATGTACAATTGTTATCAAACATTCGATATCCACCATTATTATACAGTACGTATTGTTCTCGCGGTAACCATCCATCTTGGGTAAATTGAAGGGTCATACGGTGAAAAAAGTTGACGGAAATATGTTTCAGTCGATCGCTATATCACGTGCGTTTTAAATCGATTAGGTAGTAAAATACAAACGAGATGGGCAGTTTACGTTTCGTTTGTACCCGTAACAAAATATTATACTTTATTTTGAATTGAAGAAAACTGTGTCGTCCGGCTTTAAACAAAAGAAGAAAAAACTAATGCGAGTATTAATATTGTACACTAAAAGCAAAATTATTTTGTTTCAATAAAATATTTATGAGAAAAGTAAATTCGGAGAACTCGATACCCTTCGAATCGCGAAAAATCTTTTAATCTTGAATCGTTGAACAAAAGTATTTATACCACTAAATCGATCAATCAAAATAACATAATATGCAAAATTTTCTTAATGAATTTTATTCAGTTAGGAATCTGCAAAAGCGGTAACAAAAATTATAATAACAGTACTCAACTCATAATCTCGTCAAAAATCCATTTCAAAATATAGATACGCGTACATTTACCGTGTATGAGCATCTATCATGAACTTCCCAAGTACCTATATGTACTAATGATCTCATGTTTTGTTTCTACGCGCGATAAATGCTGCAGCGAAATGTTGTGGTTCTACAGAACCGCAAGCAAAATAACGATTCCGGTACTAAAGTAACGACTAGGACTACTGTAATTGACTGATATAGGGTGTATACAATATTTGACCAATAAAAACCCGTGTGGAAAACAACAAAAACGGCCATTTTTAATAATTTCAAACACACAATATGACAGCGTATACGACGTAATCGTTCGATTACTCTTTACGGTTGGTGTGTGTCGAGAGTAAAAAGTAAAGGTAGGTACACACGTAGAGGAAATCCTCGAGTACAAATCCTCAATGCCATTCCTCAAGGAAATGCCTCGCAGCCACACGCGCGGGAATTAGTCGAGGATTTTATTTGTTTTGCCACCACACGAATAACTTTTAACTGTACAGTCCGGCCCGCGCAGTTTTTGCTTTTGAAATTTCGAAAAGGATTTTTGGACTGTGCGGGCCGACATGGGCCTCGAGGCTGACCCTATACACGTAGAGGAAATCCTCAAGGTTTCGACTGCGCAGCCTTGAGGATTTCCTCTACGTGTGTACCTACCTTAAGATAAATTCCGAACGCGTCGGACCAAAAAACGAAAATATATATACACGCAGAACGTTTTGCGTGAAAACGTTCTATCGGCCGAAAATCCAAAGCGAAACAAGAAAAGTCGATTTCGTCATCGCCTCGTGACCCGAGTACGTCCCGAGCAAAACGAATGAAATTATACCCCGTAAGTCTCTCGCCCCTATTGTAAACGACCGTCTTTTTGTACATTTTTCCCAAAAAAAAAAAAACCACGCAATTATTATTTACGTTTATCGCTACGTCCGGTGTAATGTTCCGTCGGAAAATTACGTGCGAACGACGAGCTCCCTCCTGCACATCGTGTCAACCCTCAAACGTATTTTTATCCGTTACGTCGTTTGTACACTACCAAGTATCCGCAGCGCGGTAATCTTAAAGTAAACAACACCACGTTTGGCTCGCCGTGAAATGTGACGTTCTTGTATCGTTATTTTTACACCGTGCATAACACGATAATAACAATATTAGAGAAAAAATATACAAGACGACGACGGGTTTTAATCTCCGCAGTTTTTGCCACGGCAGCTGCAGTTTCTCTCGAGATTCACCGCGCACCACACATTTCGCGTGTTTTTTTCCCCCCGTTCAATCGGACACAAAGAATATTCGACGACACCGTAATATTGTGTTCACACTGGATAGAATACAACGATAGCTGTCCGACGTTTCAATAAATACCGAGCGTGGTATTGTTCTTATAACAGATCTGAACTGCGTTGTAGTCCGAAACGTACGACAATATCGTAATCGTTTACAATTATAATAACACGTACGAAACGAACGAAAATCATTTTAAAACAGAGTTATTTTTGTAGCAGGATGGTCCCTTAACGACAGAATATTGGATATTGTAAATAATCCGACGAAAAAATCTACTATAATACGATATTATGATGACAATTGTTTTAATTTATACACGTGGTCTCGTGCGCGGTCCACGCAAATAAGCTGATTAATGATTTTTCTTAATTAAAAAAATAGAAAAAACTGATCGCATCGTATCGTCCGTACATCGTAGAACGAATTGAAAGACTTGCGCGTATTTAATCAAAAGGAGGGTGTTCTCGTATGGAAGTTCGCATCGAGGGTGTCTAAAAAATATTTATAACTGCTGACCGGCATTCTAGTTATTATATTAATTAATTACTGTTACAAACGTGCCACACACCTGTAAACAGCACAAAATAAACGTTAGGTTACAGCCAGAAATGCGGCGAAACATAATTTGGACACGCGTACTTCTCGTTATAGTGTTTTATTTTATGCCATAGCCGTAAGAGCTAGAATCTAATCGAAATTCAAAATCGTTCGTCGTTGTCGGTGCGAAATTCACCCGGAGACGTACAGGTACAACAACGATGATGATATTTTTAATAAACACTCGATGCTCCAGTCGATGAACGTTTATCGAGTTTTAAGCTGCAATCTACGCGTCATGACGTATTATCTTAACTATTACGATTTGTTTGATCCGTATAAGATTCGCTCGCGGATACCTCGCCGCGGGTCTTCTGCGAAAAGTGCAGACGAACCGTTTTTGTCGATGTTACAATAATATAATATTAATTAATCGTGCGCGTTCGTCGTCTCGTACAACGGGGTTTTTTTTTCCCCCCGTCCTGGTGTGGAAAGAGAAAAATGTTTAAAAAAATAAATTCAACACTGCGATCAATCTTGTTCGCGTCCCGTCCGGAAGACTAATGAAGTCTGTGTGAACCATTAATGACCCGACGCGGACGACACCCAGCTGTCGCGTGCCCACGAGAACCCACGGAGAAGTCGTCTTGTCGACCGCAGTACCACGTGTGTGTCCGCGGATAGAGACGTTATTGGTAGGTCATGTTTCATACATACGCCGCAGAATGATGATTTTACAGATTTGAAGCGCATCGTCGTCGTCCGTTTTTAAACTCGTCGTCGAAAAACGAACGAGCGATTTAAGCAAACTATTGAGAAAATCAAACGTATAATAAACAGACGTGAAGAGTAGGCGGTTTGTTTTATTGACTTGATCGGGATCGCTCTAGGTCACGTGGATAGTTTGACCGACTACGCTTCGGGCGGGTCTTAGAAACTGTGGTTCAAACGCGTTTGTTCGGATATATTATCAGAAAGCGATGAAAAATCATCGAATCATAGGAAAAATCGAAGAATCCAAAAAAAAAAAACGCGCGTCATAAAAGGCCGTGAATCGGTAAAAGTATGTAATATTATACAGTTTTAAACTCTGCCGATGGTGCACCAACAAGTGTAATAAGTATGATTTCGAGTTTCGTGAGAACGCTGTTTTGCGTTTCTCGTCGAATTGAAATATTGAGATACCTCCCACGTGTACGCTTGTATTCGTGACAAATGTAAAAACAAGAAATTTCCAGAGAGCTCACGAAACACTCAATATTTCAGTTTCTCTTCGCGATGCGTGCTATCCGTTATGTGTATAGTTACTGTTCGTGAAACAGATTTAAGTACCAAAAATATTTATACTCGTAAACTCTTGCACGATCACTCATTATATATATAAACAACTCGATCGGCGTTTTGTTGAAAACCGGAGTCCGTATTTTATAATTTCGTTCTCTTTTTAGAAACCGTTCAAAATCGCATTTCAAGTTTTTAAACACAACGACGGCCACAACATTCAAAAGATCGAAGACTGAAATCGCGAACGTCTGCGTTTCATACGCATAACATAAATTTAATACGATTTTTAACATAAACGATCATCAACAGATTCGTGCCAAAATCCGAACGATTTAAATAGTTATCGCGTAGCGGAAATCGTTATTTTTTTTTCCCCGTTTTATGTTTTGAAACCGTCGTGCATGACGGTAAAAACGAGAAAAACCGATGATTTTTCCGTTCCCGTGGATTGCTCGTTTCAAAATTATTCTCCGAGTCCGCGCCGAAAACGGCAGCGGATATCAAATATCAACGAATATCGGGTATCAACGACTACCGCTTTCGGTCAACCGCGATAATATTGTCGACTAAACGTCGCTCTCGTATCGCGTAAACGGATTAGATAAAAATTTTTGAAAAAATCGAAAAAAAACCATCTCGACGACACGATCGAGGTGCGCGTATCAAACGATAATGTCGTAAAATCGTCGTGAACAAAGCTGTTAAACGTGTAAATTCACACACTCGACGGCGCGCGGAGGAAAAACGCGACGGCCGGCCGCGAAGTAAAAACACGAGTTCCGCGTCGGGTGCCGGTGAGACGACCGATTATTATAAAATATTCTCAATTGTACAACGACCGTTTTGACGTTTATAACAACAATAAATAGGTAGTCTTTGTGAGCGGAGCATCTCTCGCGGACAAATCGTGCGCGAATGGTTTGTTTTCATGTCGTCGTCGTTTTCACGTCCTCTCTTCCAAACCGGCGGTCTGAACGTGAAAACGTTTTTCGAAAGTCGCTCGACATCCGTACAATACGAGCGACCATCGAATCGGAGAAACACCCCTTATTTTTAATACAGCACGCGTCATTGAACGCGCGGTCGAACGTGCGCGAGACGGTGTCGCGTCTTCGTATCGTACGAGCCGCCGCCGGCGTTTAACGCGTTCCCACGACTGAATCCGTTACGTTATATAGATCGTTCCGCCGACCGGAAAAAAAAACTATATATATATGCATGTATACTAGGTTCTTTTGATAAAGTGTGTGTGTGGCGCGTAAAGGCGATTGTTCTCCGATTGAAAGGCGAGAAAAGCTCCCGCGCGCTCACTCAATGCGCTCTACTCCTCCTTGAACCTTATCGCCGGCCGACGGACGGTTCCGAACGGAGCAGCGACGTCGGAACGGGAGAGATATCGTACATATATAGCTGGAGTACCCCACAAAAAGTACGTAGGGTCTTGACTCGATCTCGTACGGTCGCCGTGATCAGTCGCAGCAGCAGCCGACGATCGTGGGCAGAGTTGTGTTGTTGCGTCCGCCACAACGAAATCCACAACGAATCGCTCTACTGACAGAACCCATTGGACCACCACTAGCCGGCAGGGACGCCAAAATAGTGATTTCGCGTCACGGGTTGACCGACCAACCGACGTCAACTTTAAACCCAGTCGGGGTACCACGGGAGCGGGGAGCCCCACAAGGTTGAGGAGCCTAACTCGGCCGAAACGTGGTGGCTGTGGGGGACCGGCGCTTGACAGTAGGAAAACCACCATACCAGGTGGAGCGATGGGGTTCCATCCCCGGAGCCGCAATGGTACGAGGCAACTCGGGGCCGGTGGTCCATTCGACGACTCGGCGGAGCTCCGGCTCGGTCGTTCTCGCCGTTCTGCACCTCTCCCCTTGAGTAACGCCAAGCGTTAAAAGAAAGTGGGTGGTAAGTAGGCTTATGCCACAAAACCCGGATTCAGTGACAGAATCCAGCGGCGACAAACGAAGGCAAACGAAGGCGCGACAAATGGTTACGTGTAGTTATTACTCGATGTACTCGACGCAAAACTGCACGTATACGACGATCATTCCGCGACGAAATCCAGCCGAACGTATTCGTCTGCTGGATTCAGACCGGAAGCGCCGCGTCAATCGTCGAGCCAACGGGTCGGTTGTGCAGCGGCGTTAGAATATTTCTTCGAGATGGTCCGCCGGTAGGGAAACGATGGTGGCGGTATTCACCGAGACGCAGAGGAGATCGAAAAGTTCGCTCGAAACACAGGGTTAGGACATGTTTGAAAAGTATGACGAATGACTACTATTGACGCGGAATCAGAGGTCGGCAGCTGACGTCGTTTCCGCGACTGGAAAAACACCCGATCGACGTTTGTCTGCGGGATACGACCCACTTGCAGACGAATTCCAACACAACGGCCAGAGAAAAAAAAAATTTTGGGCCAAAAAAATATAAATGAGGGGGCACCGTTCGTTTCGGGCGTTCCCCCGGCCGAAATCCGATCCTCGAACCGAACACCGCCGTCTCCGTCGTCGCGGGGGCGTGCGCGCGGCAACTCGATGTGTGTATATTATGATGGGCCGCCGGAGATCGAGAACTGCGAGAGGAGATCCGGGCCGGAAGAAAGAGGCGTTTTTCCACGTCTGTCAGCGTTCGCGACGTTATTATTATTGCTTCGCTTCGTTCCACCTGCGGGTTCTCGTCGACAAAAGCAGCCGACGAAGATTCCGGATGCGTTCGAAATGTTCGCGCGCTGTCGTCGTAATAACGAGACGGTTCGGTTTCTCACTGTTCTTCGACGATCGGCCGTTACTGTGCGCTGTGCCGGCGCGGGTAACGAATTAGAACAATCGATACGGGTGAAACGAGTAGGTACAACAACACAAACAATATAATACGGTGGTCAACAGACAACATTAAACAGTCGAAACGACAGAGCGACGTGAACTGTACGCGTGAGGTTTAGTGACCATTTTATAACTTCCGTTTCGTCCGTTCCCAGCGTTTCCGGCTGTTCCCGCCTTGCGGTGGAGTTTTTCGACACCGCCGTGCCAATGTGCTGTCCTACGACGTCACAGTATGACGAACCGTTCGTGAACCACCCCACATTTGCTGCAGCGTGGACACTCGCTGGTTCGAAGAGAGATTGAAACCTAGACGCTTCTAAATTTTATCACCAGAGTATATTTTGCACGCAAGTGTGGTTTCCATTTTTTCACGCGATTTAGTTTTTACAAAAAAAAAAAGCCCCATCTTTCGCGCGAGCGCATAAACGTCGGTTCTGAACGACTCGCGGGCAGAAAACGTAAAAAACGTGAGCTGCGTGTGAAATAAGGAAAGAATCGTTTTTTCTCGCAAAAACTTTGATCCGATTGATCGGCGCCAGCCGGTTGCCAAAGCTGGTTGTCTCAACGCTTTAGTATTTTCTGTTTGTGCGGACAGATAAAATACGTACCCGCGCGTAAACGAATATCCAAAACAGATTCGGGTGCGTCTATAATCATGGTTTTTTCACGTGTACAGAACTCGGATATTTTGCGGTTCGCCGCCGCACGTGTAGGAATGTTGTAAAAGGTCTCGCACGAGCTATAGTGTGCAATCGTCGCGTTCACATACGCACGTGAAAGTTTGAAAAAAGTTGAATTTTGAAAAAAGTTTGCAACGGTGTTACGTGAAAGTTTGAAAACCCTCCTCAAAAAGTCACACAGCCGAGGCGTCAAAATCACGCCGCACCTGCGGTCACTGCCGCCGTAGTTTCGTCCGTACGTTCGCGTGTTGTTGTGGCCTATAATTCACGTCGTTTTTTAGCGATACGGTTTGTTTTTTTTTAACCGTGAAACGTATAAAAACGTGTATACAGTGCGATTTTTCGTGCCGTTCGTGTTTTTTTTAGATAGAGCGTATTTTACAACGATGTTTTTTTTGTTCTCTGTGCGTCCTACAAAGGGCGTAGTAGGAAAGGCTCCGATTTTTACGTTCAACAGGCCGCCTCTAATGAAAGACCTTTTTGAACCGTGTAACGTAGACTGAGGAGTCTGAAATTCGACGGTTTAAAATTGAAAACGTCGTAAACGTCGTCCGAATTTCACCGAAAACGTTAAAAAAACGTGTTGTATTGAATCATTGTATTTATTATCGTCGTTAAACAACTGTTGTTTGTACCGAATATTTAATATTGAAATATCGTGTGAATATTGTATATTGTACGTACATAGTTTCGAATAATTCGGATTTCGGTTGCAGACAGTCTGGCGAAACTATACGGAATTATCCGTTTCGGGCCTAAAAACGCGCGTTCACAACCCCGTTATAATACAGAGACTAGACGTGTATACATATCGAATTGTCGAGAAGAGAACCGTTTCAGCGTTTGTATAGCTCAATATGAATTATTAACTCTCGCACGATTGTGATGTTAAAATATCGTGATGAAGTATAAACGCGCGGTAACAAAACCCGAAAAATGAATTATCGTTCTGTATTATATAAATAGTATTTGTAGTGTGATAGTGTACGGTTTCCGAAGGATATTATTGTACGACTGCTCCGGCGGTGTGTGCGGGCGGTAAAAAAATATAAAATAACAACGACAAAAAAGAAAAAAAACCGTCCAAAAACGCCCCGTTACACATTATTTTCTTTTTAACTCTTGGTCCGGCTGCCGTTCTCGTTGCGATTGCGCGCACATTTATCTCTAGTCTCGAACATTTCGCAATACGTATATATTATTATAAACGAACGAATACGAAAAGTATAATGTCGTATTTAAAACGCGTTTTTTTATACGCTTCTCTTTAAAAAAAAAAACAAACAGAATAAAAAACCAACCCCGAATCTGTTTCCCAGGAGTCCGTTTATTATATTCTCTAAGGTATACATCGCCGGCGAACAATAGACTCCTACATAATTCACGTCTGCGCGTTGTCGTCGTCGTAACTCATATAATATTCTCGTATAAATGCGCCGGTCAGAAGGAGGCGAAGGGGGACCCTAAGACGCGTTTTCGGTGGATTCCGTGTTCTCGTTGTAATATAATAATAATCGAACAAAGCAAAGGTGAGAAAACTGCACCGCGACAATCGGACGGGAAAATGTAGTAAAATCGTCTGCAGACAAATATAAACGTGTATATGTACATAGGTATTATGTATAAGCCGCGATAAAATATTACTGGCTAATTTTTTTTCTCTCCAGAATCGCGAGGGTGCGAGAAAAAGAAAAATCATTATATTTCGCAGATAGTTTCGAATCATTGTATACTGTCCGCATACGACGGAACGGATTTCCTGTCTCGCGAACAACAACGGTGGTGTGAAATTATAGAACGTACTGTTTTGTAATCCGTTTGGTATGACATAGTATGATCGGTCCGGCTGACGCATTACACTACATTGTTAAATAAGCCAAAATGAAAAGTAGAAAATGATCGTTCGTTTTTTATTTTAAATAATTACTCCTGATAACTCGTTACGTTTCGTCGAGACCTGCACACGCCACACAACGTTTGTTTGTGAAAAATCAAAACACGGGTGGGTCGGATGGCCGGGTGGATCCGAGTAAACAAAAATCGGCCCTTTCACCTCCACCCCGAAAAACACTATTGAAAGAGACTTGAAAAAGTTTAGCAGTCCCAAAAAACATTTCGATTTCAACCCTCCAAATCACGAGTCCAGAGGAGTTTGTGATCGTCGAAATTGTACGTGTTAAAAAAACGCGTGGAGGGCTATTTCGAGTTTTTATTTCTGTTTCGAAAAGTAGTTTTTAAGCGATTTCACACGGACGCCTACCTACTTTCGGATAATGTATACTTTCGTGTTGCGCACATAACGCGGTAAAATTTGATAAAAAAAAAAAATTCGATACTCCAAACACTCGAACCAATTGTTTTGACCGAAGTAGTTAGTTTGACCGATTTAACTGTACAATAGATGTCGAGAATTTTGTCGTATAAATGGAAAAAGACCGACGACGGATATCTTGCACAAAGTATTGTGTTTAAATGTTGAGCGAAACAAATACGCGTTTTGGTGATTAAATTGGCTTTTGGTTTCGTGGAAAGTCGACCGTGTTCGGCAAGTTTAAGGTGTTCAGCAAACAAAAAACATAATACTAGGTAAACTAAAAATATTTATTATGATAATTGTCGCTATTAAATAATTTTGCATTCTTACACGATATTATAAATGTATATATTTTTTTTTCTCCAGTGTTGTTTGCAGCCAAGTCTAGCTTAATCTAGCGGAACATCGCCATATTTTTATTTACGGTTTCAAAATATTCAAACGTTTTTTGCGGTTGTGGCGCTTCAGCGCGTATTCGAGGGATGATGGATTTTTCTGAAAACATTTTAAAAAAAATCGTTGAACCGATTCCAGTTTTTCGGTCTTTGGCACTGCGTTATTACGCTCATACAGGAGGCTGTTGCTTTGTATAGAAGATGGAAACAGAAACCGAGGAAGTTATGATCTCGAAGGCAATCTATTAGAGTTGAATAGTCTTGGGTATAGTTGAAATAATTTTGAATAACACTAGTAACATACCGATTGGAAGTAAAAAATGGAAAACAATACGATTTCTTTCATTGCTGTTGCTTAAACGACAGTTTACACTTCTTATATCCGACGCGGTATTATTTACCGTAATTATAAATAACGTTATCTGGTCGTAATCTTAAAACCGTAAATGCGCGTAATATTATTACAGTCGTAAAAAAAAAATTTGGCCAATTTCAGAGGTTCGAGGAGAACTATAAATGTGCGTTATAATCGCACTACTCCACCCGTATACCTGTTTGAACTTTTTAGACCGAATAAATTTCAAGTGTTATTGCGGACGGCGTTATTGCGTCGTTTCAGACACGTCGGGAAATAAAAATATTATTCCGTACGAAGATCAAAGACTTTTCTGGACGTGTGAGAATATTAAATATGTCAGAATTAAAAAAAAAACATAATATACGACCTTGGGAAGTTCTGGCGAAACCCGTCGACACGTTTAAAAATCAAATTTATAACGTAGACACGTTCCGTTCGTGTAATTTAAACAATATTTTATTACCTACGTGTTTTACTCGACTCAAAAATAAAATGAAAAAAAATATAGAAAAAACACGAGATCGCTGATAACTGCAGACGCAGATGTGCTCTACGCGCTCAGTGTACAACGGAGACGAAAATACGTTGATAACAATAACATAATATATTACGTTATACACCGTCAGGATACCGAAACGTTTCTGAACTGGATATAAACTTGATGACAGAGGAGTACTATAGAGATGTGTATGTCCGCTGAAGAGAAAATTTATTGTACACGGTATTGTAGGGTTAATATTTCGATGGTTTTACTATATTTACGTGGGAACGTATTTTTTTTGGCCGGGGAGGATGGAAGGAAACTCGTTTTTGTGGGTAAACAATCATACTTTTCGAATATTCTCAGAGTATGTTCTAGAGTCGAGTTTAAGGAGAGGCGGTCGAAAAGTCGACAATCTAAAGTATATCGAAAGGTATTGAATACCGACGGATTAATACGGGTTGATGTGATATCGAGAAGTGAAAAATATCGCGTAAGGTCGGCCAAAAAATCAATTTTTTAACCCAAAAACTGTGACGGTATTACTAACGTCTGGAAATTTGAGAGATACGTAGGGTTTAAATATAACGTAACATTCCGATGTTAGTCTTTGACATCGGTGTTTGCTACAATGAGTAGGTAAACAATTATAATAATACACGCACGTTTGTGTAAACGTTCTTTTTTTAATTACAAATTTTTCATTCTATTTTTAGCGTGAAAACTGACGTTGTTTTTTACCGACTAATTCGCCTACGCTCGGTCGGATCCGAGAGTCGATGCAATTTTCCAAGCGAATGTCAGTCGACCGAGCTCTAGTTTTCGATTTGACAGTTTTTTCATTCGTCAAAAAATACGTTCACAACATAACATGCGTTGTTTCGAAGACTATGTCGTCTCTGTGTCAACATATACTTCGAATAAGAAAGTTCGACATTATCGTACCGACTTTAAATACTTATTTTATTGTTTTGTAACGATCTCCGTTTTCCGGGACCGCTTCGACTGATGATGGAAAACAAACTGAAACATTTCTCATCAGCTTTGAAGTGCCCCGAACCGGAGTCAGAAACTGCTGCTTCTGCGTGTCGAAAGTAATACGTAATATTGTATTTTGACAAATGCCGTTTCACCGCGATCGGTTCTTGACAAATCAAACACACTCGAATAAAAACTGAAAAATTAATTATCGGACCGTTTTTCTTGAAAAAATTACGTTTTTTACCCACCGACCGACGTGTACGTTATTTTATCACGGCGAATGTTGCGAAGAAAACGCATCGTAAACGAGTGTCGTTCCGCGATCGGCGCCAACGTTCGTCTCGTAGGTTAGGTCATATTTGTACGTCGGTACATGGATGATTGTTTAATTTCTCATTTTATCGCAGATGCCGTTTTATCTCTTGTCGGAATGAAAAAATGCAATCGCGTATTCGGGTTGAAGACCCCTGCTGCTGCTGCTCCGGTCGGTTCGGTGACACGCGGCGTGAAATACTCGTTCGACCGGCCACGGGAAGCTACACGCCCGCGCCCGCAGGAAGTCCAGTTCCGGGAGCTCGCCGAAACAATAACACTATTATTACGTGTCGAGCACAATGCTCGCTCTAATCGTTCTAAATATTATTATACGAATATTATACGAATATCGTTATCGCCGCGGCGTTCGATATATTTTTCGCGCGCGCGGGGGAAAAAAACAGAAAGAAAAAAGTCGTTTGTCGCGATTTATAAACGCGTCACGTAGTAACTGTGTGTGTATTTATGATATTCGTAAATGTTTGTGACACGATGACGAGATGACGTGTTGCGCGGACGGCGAAAACCGCTGCGACAGTGTGACACACGTGGTGACCACGATGATCTTGGGTGCGTTCGAAAAAGTTTTCGGCGTATTTTTTTGTTCGGTCGCTTACTTCCACGGATATTTTCCCCGTCGTCGCAGCGCCCGCCCGCCCGTAGTGTCGTCCTCGTCTTTGCGGCGAAACCCGAGATGATCGTGTTACCGCGTTACACGTTGGTGGTAATAATGCGTCGTATATTGTACGACGTATTTGTTATAAACGTCTGCGATATATCGTGCACGTACGCCTCGAAACATCGTCGGAAAACTGGAAAAACGCTAGAGTCCGCTGCACGCGCTGCAGGTGTACATATGCCTACCGCCGCGCGGGCACGTGACGAAACGCGAGATTTTTCTGGACAGCGGGAGGAGAAAAAAAACGTTTATTCACGCGCCCGGTAATAGCGCTGCACAACACGGCGTAACGTTATAGGGGCGATTTGTACTCGCCGTGTGTACTATACCGCGTGTTTGATCGCGTGTAATAACGTTGGTGGTTCGGTAAAACCACACACACGCACCGCGATCATCGTGCAACACGCGGGACGTGTGCGAGGTGTACGCCGTGTGCCAGCGTCGTAAAACGTCGAGGAATAAAAACGGAAAAAAAACGAAAACTGTCCGAGCGAACACGTTATGCCGCGAGCCGTCCGTTTCAAGCGAGCCGGTACGTGTAACACCGACGCCGTGGCCCCCCCGATCAACACCGTACGCGCGGTGGTAAACAGATACGGCCGTTGTCCGTCCGCGCGGACGTATATCCGATCGGCGTGTACGTTGGAAATATTATTTGACCGTGTTCGGAGAGCGGACGGACAAGTAAATAAGAGAAGTTTTAGCTGACGGAATAAAAACGTCCGTTATAGGAAGGACCCGATGGATGGCTCGAGATGTCGAAAATACCGAAGAAGAGTCGTCGTACGATAGAGAGAGAAACGGAGAGGTCTTGTGATGGCAGCGCGATGGCACACCTAATGGTAGCCGACGAGCTGAGGAAGAAGAAGAAGATGCGAACGTATATCACCGAGTGTACCTATACTTATAATATTCATCCCGTGTATCGAGGTAGTAGAGGCGCGTTGTTGGAAAAAGTAAGAAAAAAGGCCGGGATCGCTCTGGGCAGCGACTTACGCTTTGGATGGGAGTCGGCTACGGATTACAAGTTGTGGGTTCGAACGCTGTATCTGAAAAATCGATTTGTAAAAAACACGTTTCCCGTAATTATTTGTGTGTGTCCCCCCGCCCATAAGAGATACACGGCCGCCCGGAACGACGAATTTAATGACAACGTGAAATGAACCGAAATTTTGTGAACTACATTTTTTAAACGCATACGTAAAACTATATTGTTTAGATTGAAAGTTTCGAGACTCAAAAGCTAGAGGTCTTACGGAATAATAACTGCGTGAAATTCAAAAATTTCAAAGTTCCACAATTCCTT
This sequence comes from Hormaphis cornu, assembly GCA_017140985.1. Taxonomy (NCBI): domain Eukaryota; kingdom Metazoa; phylum Arthropoda; class Insecta; order Hemiptera; family Hormaphididae; genus Hormaphis; species Hormaphis cornu. The sequence continues at coordinate 35,418,639 of CM029360.1, forward strand.
TAAAAATGATCGAAATCTCAGCAGTTAACTTGCCAAACGTATAAACTTCAAATCGAATTCGTTCCGACGGCTTTCTATTCCGAGACCATTTTTCCGATGAACTTTTGTTCAAAAATAATTTCGGATCAAAATGTTTCGAGGAACAAAAATTCCGTTGGAACAAAATGAACCATATTCATACGCTTATAGGATCTTTCCGTTTCTCGAGATCTATACTGCTCATTCCTCTTCTTGGCTATTCTCCCAACTATTATTTCGGGTATTGTCCCTTCACAATCATTCACATCCCCTACAAACGCACATTAACAACCTTCGTGTCCTCTTCAATTGCTTCCATCCATCTTATTCGGTCTACCCATTTTTCGCTCATACGTTCATTTTCATCACCGTTCTAATTACTCCTGTGCCCGTCATTTTTACTCATATCCGCCTAAGCATTCTCGTTTTCGTTACGCGTCTCAGTTCTGTATTTTTTCTGTCGACCATCCAACGCTGTCGAAATACGCGAGTGATAACCGAGAACCAAAGGGGATAGCTGCTGATGGCGGTTTACGCCATAATCAGGTAGATAAAACAGCTTAAATAAGGAATTAAAACCTTCTATAATAAATACGTGTTGAGTATCGGCCAGTAATAAATGCATACTATCGAACATAAGTATATTGTACTTTTCTATATTAAGTTATTGTCGTACAAACGCGTAATAATTCTGAATATTTTTTAAACTTTAACTAAAATTTTATTGTTTTCCTGTACTATAGTACGCGCAGTAATCGAGGTAGGCGTGTAGTAAATAGGGCAAAAACACGCGAACCGAGAGACTTAAACGCCCGGCACGACGCGCTCTGCAACGCGGGTTTTCGTTTGCGTACCTGCTCCAAAAAAATCATAAAAATCAGTTGCCTGAACGATTTTATCGAACGATGTAAAATCTTCAAAATGACCCAAAGTAAATAACGATAAACCTGTATCGCGAGACAGTTGCATACAGTTTTATCGCGCACAATAAATGCCAGATACCAAAACTGCAGCACTGCTCGTGAGCGCATAACGTGTTTTACCGTTAAAAATTTTGGACTACCAAAATGTGATAACTGATAAGAACATAAACCGATCAATTCGTTTTATAAATCTACTACTTTTTAATTGTAATTGCAGTATACTACTACTACCAGGATACTATGAGATATTGATACATTGAGACTATGACGTTATATGATCATGATTATTTCAAAATTCAAACATTATTTTACAATTATTGATGAACGAATTTTAGTTTGTTTAACCAAATGTTGTAAGTACCTACACGAAAATTCGAGTCAAGGTACCTAAACGGACTGCAATACGCAAACGACTCACGAAACCATTCTTCTGAAACCCGGCCGGACAATAATCGTTTTCAACAAACAATACGCGATACATGAAACGCAAAATGGAAAACGGTAACAATGGCTGTTGAGTGCTTTTCCGGTTATCGCAATTGCATTTCACATGCGTCCTGTACACGCGGCCAAGCACTTTGTACGTTTTTTTTTTTTTTAAACAGATATTATTATATAGGTATTTCGGACGATAGTGTAATAATTTCTATGCGTTCGGTAGTAACAACCTATATAGGTATGACATACGTATATGACTGCAGATTTCTTTGGAAATTTCGCGTACCAAACGATTTAACTTTTTTTTTTTGTCGTCCGACGTAAAGCGTTTTTTCTTCTCCTCTATCGATCTTACTGTACACGACGACCATTATTCGAACTACGTCGGTACGTATATAATAATAATTGTACAATATTTTTAACTGTACGAATTCTACGTTTTCCTATTTATTATAATATACTCGTGTGTTGCTATTATGTATGCTCACACGCGCAGCACTTTTTTTATTATTATTATTATTCGGGCTCACTAATCGGTTTCCGCCGCGCCGCTCTCCGCGACGTACACGTCGTATAATAATTATTATCATCCCGACAAAAAGTGTAAACGATTTCACGCGGACGGGAAACCGTCCGTCAAACGGCCGTAGTCCTCGCGCGTGTTTACAACGCGATATTAAGAAGACGACGATAAAAATAATAATAATAATCTAATCACACGCGCGGCCAAAACTCTCGCGTAAATCCGGTACGTGTTTATAAGCATTTTACGAGAGAAAAAAAACAACGGATCGTCAAAGACGATAAACATTATCGCTCAGAAAGAGGATACCGAAAACACGCGTGATAATATCATACTCACACGCCGGGGACGTGGACGACTTATCGGCTGTAGAACAAAAGTGAAGAAGAATCGATAAAAGCGTTTGACAAACGTGCGACAAACGATCAAGTACACACACTACGAAACGTGACGTGCAAAAGACTATATAACGATGCTAAACGAGAAAATTAAAACGGCTACTTTGTCACATTAAACGAGTAGTCTCTGTATGAACCCGGGAAAAAAGTGAGAGGAATAAACATAAATGTGGAGAACTGCAGGGCTCAAAACGCGTAGATATCGAAAAGAAAATGGGGTGTAATGGAGGAGAGTTGCTGCAACGGGAAGGCAATGCCGGTCGGCAGACTCGATGACCCGAAGAAGAAGAGTAGAAGTATACATATAATTGTAATTTTTCGATGCTTTAGAAAACTGTTTAATAGTACAAACAATAACGATTAAACTGTTATTGATTTCAAATCGAGGAACGTCTTCAGCTCAGAACAGTGTAGCGAAAGGTGCAGATTATTGTGGTGCGTAACATAACATATACGAATATTAGGTACATGTATAAAAGAAATAATCTAAGGTGTCTAAGCTGCAACAAAGCAAACGATTTTATCCGTGGCAATTTTTTCTAGTGACGCACGCAGATTTTTCGTTTATTATTATTTTATGTGCTGTTTTGTTTTTTGATTCGTACAAACGCAATTTTTATTTCCTAAACGTAACGATTCTGCACAGCGTAACATTGATTTTACAGTGTTCGATTTATTGTTCTGTGCGCGACTTTTCGACGGGATTTAATTACTCTGGTCGTCACGTTCATAATATAATGTCTGATGAAAACATTACCCTGCTAAGGGCGGGAGTGCACGATTTTTACTAAACATTTTCGGAGCTGTATATAGACCGAAATCCGACGAGTCAAAAAGCGCTTTAAATTACGCGAAATCAGTACACATGAATCGCAGCTTAGAGATTTCAATCGACGCTGACGAATGAAATTGTTATATGTACGATAAAACTATAGAGTCGATACAGTTTTCAATTGAACCGTTCGCCAATTCTCGTGTATGCGCGCAGTCAGTATATACTTACGGTAACATTAATCGTGCCAAATTAAAAGGGGCGCGCTAAAATATTCGCCCCAGATGAACGTTATATTTTATATCGTAGTTTCTAGTGTTTTATTTTTCTCGTATGGATTTACAGAGACAATGAGACGCGAAAAATCGTAAAACCTCGTCGCGTTCGCCACGTCGAATTTTTATTATATAAATATCGCGTAAACCCGAGGACAGCGATTTATCTGTACAACAATCGTCGCGAAATCCCGCGCCACAAACAATGGCGACGAACGTAGCTGGTGTACCTACTGCTCTTATGTGTGTACGTCAAAGTAATAAAAGTAATAATAACGATTTCGACGTGACGGAATTCGCGACAAGTTTTTTTCGTCGTCGTAATTTTCTCTCGCGACGAAATCACTCGTCTCGGCACGTACGTCTCTATATACTTTGGTTTACAACATTATTATTATTACTGTGTACAAGTGCCATTTTGGAACTCGGCCAATACCGTCGTACACGACGCGCAGCACGAGTATTATTCCGGAGATGACTCGCGAAAAAACAATTATTTTTTTCTTCAAATTTTAGTCTTCAAAGTGCGGAGACTATAAAAAATGCCAATTTATTACTTCGGCCGTTACGAAAGTGAGCGCGGAAAAAATCGCGAAGCCACCGTGAAAACCGTTTTTTGAAATTTTCACCTCATTTTACGAGTTTCGAAATTAGAAACCGTGCGCACATTTTGAAAACTGGTAAAATGTTCGTTTTTGTTTCTTCGCGATTACTCCACACGAGCATCGAATTCGTCAACACTTTCCACGTTACTCCGAAAAATGACAAGAGTGAACGAGATGAAAAATTGTACAGTATAATTTATTACACGCGGAAAACTATTTTAAATTATGTTTGAATCGAAATCAAGAAAATACATATTGCGCGTATAATAGTCGCACTCACGCGGTTCCTGCGGAGTCAAGTCGGTCCAAAATAGGTAGTAAAAATGAGTTTTACAAACAAACAAAAAAACACATCGATCGTTTTATAGGTTCTCGTAATGCGGCGAAGAAAGTATTTTGAGAAGTTTTTTTCCCCGCTCTTTCTAATCGGCGATTTCAAACAAAAGGGAAACAATTGAAAACTAGAACGGCGATGATAAATATCGAGTAAAATCGATCAGAATTATTTTATTTTTCTGCGTTTAAATATTATAGAACGCTTTTAGTTTGGGATACTTTGCGCAGGCGTTATTGGTCAGTCATACACAATACATACACACATCTATTCGTGAGTATTCAGCAGTCCAAAACTGCGTATAAAAAGCGTATATCATCAATTTTAAAACGGTCGCGACCGCAAAAATACACACTGACGCGTAGTAAAAATGTTATAAAGTTATAAACCGTCTAAATTACCGGCCGTAGGTATTCGCGAGTGTCTCGACGTATACTTTTATAAAATATTCATACGTTGCAGTGTGAGAGTGATAATATGTAGTCAATATTTAAATTCGCGCACAGATTGTAATTGAGCCATTTCGAACTCCGTTGGCAACGGGACAAAACCGTACTGCGGAAATGTCGAATTCGCGTTCCGTTTGCCAAAACAATTATCGCGGCATTTTCGTTTCATCGGTAGAAAAAGACACGAAACCGGGAAAACGCGGTTACGCGAGTCGGAAGACACGACAATTATACGAGTAGCGGAAAATTCGTTCGGAAAAAAAAGAAATAAACAGGAAATTGAATAGTATACCTATAAAACGCACATTAGCGTATCGTTTTAGTAAAACAAATTTTAAAAACTCGACACTTGTTGTATTTGAAATATCGCGCGCTTATTATTTGGATGTTATTATGGTTTTCCGCGACTATCTCTCGCGCGCAAAAAATGTTGTCAAACGATTAAACGCGGTGCGTTAATGTTTCGTATTCAACGAGGTGCTGTTATTTCTACGTTTTGTTTACACCAAACGAACGACACGACGGTATAACACACTATACATTTTTAATTTGTGTAAAATAAAAATGCAAAACAAACCGGTCGGGTTTCGTAATAGTCGCACGTACCTATTATGTATGTATATTCGACGTTATGTTATATAGATTTTTTTTTGTGCGTTACGATCGGTACGAAAAATGGTGTTTTAAAATACGATTATTCCGCGAGCCAACGCGTAACAATTATTATTATTATACAAACCTAAAAAAATCACCGTGGGCATTACTCTTCGCGGCCGGCATTAAATCGACACGAAATATCTGATCGTGCGCATATTCCTGTAGAATAAATATAAAAAAAAACATATTATACCGTACACACGAAATGTCGTTAAAACGATTTACGAAGAATAAAGTACACGCGTATTATATGATATTCGAGCTTGGAATCGGGTGATGTGTATCGAGAAACGCAGCTTGCTAGCTGCAGGACGAAGAAATATTTACATCGTCTGCCAATCGATCTTTGTTCGACTTTATATGTTTTTTTTTACGTAATATATACGCGTCGGTATCGGGTTTTCGAAACATTTTGACGGTCGAATTCGTTGTTTTTTCAAGAGAGACCGAAAATACGTCGTTTCGATCGATGGATAGATGTGTAAACCTATCTCACGCGATACCGTTTTAAGTTTGAAACTCGTTCGCGTCGTTTGATACACGTTACACATCGTGTCGTAAAATGATTGTTTTTCGTTGACTACGTTTTTTTCAATCTTAAAAGTTATTAAATTTCGATTGAATTTCGCTCGAGACGCTTATTTAAAAAGGTTTTTTCTTTATTTATAAAAAAAAAAAAAAAATAACAACAGCCCATTGTCGACCGCAATGCGTAACTGACGGGCGCGCCTTTAGACTACGTATCTCGTGTTGTAATATTACGCGGTAAACTGTATGGGAAATTGAGATTTTCGCTTGAAAAATTCGTAAAATTTACCGTGATTAATTTTTCCGACAATTTTCGACGCTGTTTTGCTGAGTAAATGTTTCAATAACAGTCATATTACACAACAATACACAAGACAAATTATATACTACTATATAGTAGCACAGATATATTTTTACAAAGAAGTCGCGAAAGAATCAAAAGTTTGATCTTAATGACACTGAAGTATAATGTCGTACTCTAGTCGATAATAATATTGTTATTAAATTCGATTCGACGCATTTTCCCGTAACTCGTATGTTTGGAATATAAATCGTTCAAATAACCAGCAAAGTGTTTAGTTTTTTCAGATTAATAACACATTGATCGACGATGTGAAGCCCGCAAATCCGCGTTGCACTGCTCGACCTGACGAAAAACAATAGATTTATTGATTTTACGATTGTGTTTTATGTTATTTTCTCTTCTGAGTAGCATTTTTGTCTGATTCTCACGCATAATCACGCCAAACGTTAATGTATACAATGATTTGGCCGGCACATCGTAGCATAAGGAAAGTCTATAACACGTAAAAAACTTTAAATGGAAATTTTCAAGTTTGTCAATTTTTAAGTTCGTAAAACCTTTAATATTCAGCTTACAACACACTCGAAACTTTACAATACAAACTATTAGCAACGTGTTATATTCCTGTATACTATATTTTTGTTTGTAAACGTTTTCGAATCGTTACCGTCTGTTTTTTTTTTTTCCTATAAAAAGACTCGAAAAACTGTTAAATTAATTGAAGAACTCGCACATTTTTAAAATGGGTGCACATCAAAAAGTATTCGAAAATTTTCCAGCTAACGTAAAAGTTTTAAATTTCAAAATTTTCAAGTTAAAAAGTCGCACAAAATAGTTACTTTCGTAAGCAATCGTCATTGTTTTCATGTTTGATAATACTTTAAGTCAAAACTGTCACAGACTGTCGATCGAGGCTGAACAAGTTAACAACTCGTACCAAACTACTACCCACGTGACCAGGAGTGATTTTTCGTATTTTCTTTTGAAAATTTTCTTCTTAGAAATAATTTTTTTTTTTGATAGACTTTAAAACCATGTTTTTACCATCGAAAATCAATTTTAAGTAAAATTAAAAAGAAATTTACTAATCAAGTTAGAAGATAACGGGAAAAAGAAATGATTTGACGAGTTACTTAACTCTTTAACTTAATTTTAACTTTTATCGAGTCAGCCTTGCTATTGGATAAACGCCGTCGTCTACACCGAATTTATAATACATTCTGTTTTAATCTATTTACGTTATTATCATTAATGATATCGATAGCGTTCGCTCTATGCAACACTCGTCGAACCAAACCGACGCGTTGCCTTTTTTTCCATCGTCCCGGGCACACACCATACAAATCCACCGTGTTGTGTTGCGTTTTCGTTTTTTCTTTCCGTCGACCACGATAATAGTGTATCATATCATAAACGTTTTTCGAAGGTCTCGGAGTCGCGTGTTCCACGTAGTATATTGTGTATCGCGTACCCGACAATTATAGCGGCGTGCACCAAACCACCGTGCGTTTATAAAAACAAAACGAAAAAAACCACTCAAAACGAAGAAAAACGAAATTTCGACACGCAACTCGGGCACGTTTCGTGGGAGTTTCGATCCGAGCAACTGGTTTTTTGTGCAGTCTCCTATCGTGGACACGCGTAACTAGTAATTTTGTGTATTCTTTTAACAGACTTTGGTGGGCGCCTCCCCCGCCCGAGAACTTTGTTGTTTGCTGTTTTATTGTGCTGTTGTACGGACACACAAATCGCTTTATTTCGTTGTAATTATCGTGTAATACGTTTGTACGAGCAGACGCATTAGGATGACGAAAAAAAAAAAACGCGTTTTTTCATCGTCCGAACGCGACGACCCTTTGCCAACTGTCCCGGGGAGGATGATACCATACGTCGGACCACAAAAACGAACGAAAAATTAATAATAAATAAACGACGTTATTATAATATAAAACAAATGGCGGTATGAAAAAAAGGGTAGTAAAAAGGGTAGACTCGTCGATCGTAACCCAAAGAAGGTCACCAACTTCACATCGTGCACTACGCAATCACGCACAACCTAGAATTGACTCCATTTCATTATTTTCTCTCTCGGTGTTGACTTCCTTCCTTTCCGTTCTTAGAGAATCCCCATTCGCCGTAAACGTTTGCACGTTTCTCCGCACATTACACAAAAACTGATGGAAAACAACCGTACTTCTAATATTTAATCGTTAATTTTACAAATATAAAACGAACAACTAACCGAAACTCAACAACAGTATATTTCAATGAAAGTTTTGCATCTGAAATCCGATCCGGTCGATCGTTGTGTATAGTGATATTTTTAACGATTTCAAAACAAATCCCGAAGCTTAAAAATTTTATTTTTCACCCATTTCTCCAAGTCCGTCTCAATTAGTGACCTCGAGTTCGGTAAAACGTCCAAAGTACTATTATGATGTTGTGGGTTAGTGTAAAAAAAACCTTCGCGTAACCGCGTCTCGGCGACATTTCATTTACAACCAATGCGATTCAAAAAGAGGATCCGTCGATTTGAATAACAGCCGTGTTTCGTCGAAGAACGCCGCGTTGAAATTCGCATTCGCAAGAGAGTCTTGGCCGGTGTGACCCACCTCCTAAGTATTCTACCTACTTGGCATTTTTTTCGTTTTTAACAAACATTCGTTTTTCGACACAACGATAGCGGGCTGAACAAACACGAAACGATTATATTTCTATACACGCGCGACTGTATATTTCACATTATCGTGAGCCGAACGGAAGACTACTTTTTTTCTTTTTTAACGCGTACTGCAGGTCGCCGCGCGTGCCTCCGCGGCCTAATCTATCAATCACTCGCGCGCGTACCTTGCTGCTGCTGGCCTGTCGTCGCACAACGGCAGTAATATATTGTATTATTATTATCGTATTGATAAACCGATATTATAAGATAATTTAGAAGCGAACTGGACCGTCGTCGTATGAGCGGAAAAAAGAAAAAAAGTCATTTCGAGCCGTCTTTGTCTCCATACGAAAGTAACAACGATACAATAACGACCGTAATAATTGGACGCGTGTCGGTCGCACGTGTGGTCTCCGGTCGTCGTCGTCGGGAGAAAAAAGAAGAAAACCAGAACACGGACCGTCGTCGTCGTCCAGCGGATGGCGGTGTGCGCGGTAGCCGCGGAGGGGCTGGCGACAGTGAAGAACGCAGACTCGACCGGACACACGACGGCACCAAGACGTTTCTTCCTGCAGAAAAAAAAAACATCGCTCCGCTCGGAATCTGGAAAAAAAAAAGCGAGCTGTTTCCACCGCGGCGATCATGCGGTTTCCGTGCAAACGTTTAAAAAAAAATTCCCTTTCTTTTGCCCGAACGTTTTCGAAACGTCTTAGTTAACCGAATACAAAGTTTTAATTACACATTTTACGTTCTAATTCTTCTCCGTAATTACGAGTCCCGCAGTTTTCCGTCGTGCGAAATTTTTAACCCTCATCCGATCAGCAAGCTTTTTTATTCGTCTTTTCAGTACTGTTTACTTAATAGTCAACGAGACTACACTAGCGGCGTGAAAATTGCTCCAAAATGTGTTCCCGAGCGAGACTGTTGTAACGATTTATACGCACACGTCGAAAAACATCAATAGATTTAAAAACGACGTTCTCCGTACGGTTTGAAAAAGATACATCCGATTGCAAAGAGTTTAAAAAAAAAATCATTTTTCCAAAATACAATGAATGCACTCGTTTTATACAACGGGTGTTAATTTTTTATACCGAGAAATCTGAACACACATGTCCTACATGAAAAAAACTTACCAACCCGTTGTCTCGTGCGTTCAAGTGGTTTCGTTGACACTGATTATACCGTGTTTGCACTTGAAGAATTTTCAACTTGCAATTTAGGTGTATTTTTTTGTCATAATATTCTCTTTCGAACAGACTTATTTCGAACGTTTACTCACGTTTTCTTAAATCATAGTTTGGTGTCTTGACGCTTTTTTTTAAATTTTGTTTGCACTCTTTTTACGGCATCTAGTATAGATGGTATTCCTATACCGTACCGCTTATTATGAAAAGTCGTGTTTTACGCGTTAGTGTAAATAGATTTCAAAACAATTACCAATCGTAGGGGGGAGCTTAACAGTAGGAAATATATTTATTTTTTTTCCCCCCAAATGCGTTTCGAAAACTCTTAGCGCCACCATGCCAACAAACGCAATTAAAATCCGTGAGTTATGAATAAAACTAGAATAATATTCAACTATTAAAAACTGATCAAGATAAAAATCCTGTTGTTGATTTTATTGGAAATATTTGTAGTACACGCATTATATACGACGCAGGTGCGTTTGTGTGGCAATCGAATATCAGCATATTCTAACGTAATTTGTTTCAATCGTGAATAAACTATAGAGCCAATTTATCGTCGATATTTGCATATTAATCGGATGATACTTGTATATTATAAGTACGCTAATAAACTATTTTTGGAACTCTTCCAAGGCCAATGACTTTTATATTTCGTCGGTTGTGTTATTAATAAGTTCTATGATTTTTTTTTTTTTTGTAGTTTGGTCTCTTTCGAGTCATCTTTCCGGTCAATAAATCGTAGCTATATTGATTTCCATACGTTCGATGTAATCGCATATTTGAATACTTTGGGAAACGTTAAAATCGTTTTCAAATACAAACATTTTCACAGATCGTATGGTGTATTTTACACAGTAAAATCTCAAAAAAAAAAAAAATAGTTTTTTATTAAATAAATATAACTAATTTTATGTGACGTTTTCAAAATATGTTCTGTTTTTTTTTTTTTTTTTTGTGCTGCGATAGAGAAACATAGGTTGAACCTCTAAATCATAAAGTTGGTTTTTCTCTTCGAAAAACACTGGATTAATGTGGTCATCAAGGTCCAAGACTATAAATAACGTAACTCAGAAACGTATTTTGGACATAAATCAGGGACACACAAACGTTTTCTAACTGGATTATATTTTTCATATTTTTCTCCCCTTTTATTTTTTTCACATACTCTTGGGTTTTTTTAAAAATCTATTTCCTTATAAATCATGCATATTGACTAATATCTTATTTACGTTGTATTTGTTTTATTGATTTAGCTATATGAAACGCTTTAATTTTTGAGAAAAAATATAGGTTATTTTATATTTATATTATATTTATCATTAGGTACGTTTCAAGTCTATTAATATTTTTACAAGTTATTCTTTTGTACCGTTATAATTTCATATTCGGACC
>CM029360.1:35433039-35451728 GCA_017140985.1 Hormaphis cornu
TGCTTAATTATTGTATACATATTGTAATTTGTTACTATATTAGCTTCCTGGTGTTTGCGCGATCGGTTGCGTCGGGAAAACATATTTTTGAAAGAATTCGTTTTGTTTTTTTTATCAGGATTTTAGGTACACTTCGGATCACGATACGTCACAAACTCGATAGGTTTAACAATTTTATACAGACATTTTATACGGTTTTATTATCAAAAAAAAAAAATTGGAAAAACTTTCGATTTTAATTCAGTAGTGCTTGGCGGTCCGCAGTTTATAAAGACAATATCTGTTCACTATCTGATATCGCTCCGTTCTTTTTACGCGTAGTCTCTTTTTCCTCGCGTAATCTTCAATACCGCATTTGTATAAGTTAGGTACTTGCTTTTATAATGCCAACAATCGCAGTACACTTTGCGTTACGAAATTATATTCCCGCCCGTAACCGTTTTTTTACGTGGTGAGTACTGCACGATCTGATCATTTTCCATAACGTAGTGACTAATAAGTACGAAACTTTGATAATTTTTCAAGCACAGTTTACGGTAATCAATAATGGCTATTGTCTTTAAACGACAGTAGCTGGTAAAATGAACTTATAAGTTCGCTATTTATAGTTCACACTTTGAGGATCGAGAGACGGAATTCGCGTTAAATCGTGCCCCACCAACAGTACGTAAGAAACGAGTGTGTTTAAAAACGTAAACTTAAATGGTCAACTACCCACGTCAAAAGTAACGATTCGGATTTCAGATTCGATAGTGTTCACGACGCTAATATAAGATATATGTTTGTAAAAATTCCTACACGATTTGTTTAACACCGTAAAACGTATTCGGTGCTTCGCAATGTTCAGCTATTAAAATAATTATTATCGATAAAAATGGTTTTATACGTATTGCGCGATAATCATCGAACCACAGACGGACTGTAAATGCGTATTCCACGGTAAAACTTGTTTTGTTTTTTTTTTTTTGCGATTTACCCCGCGGCGTTCTCTTCGAAGGTCTTTTTCTCATTCGATATTGAACAATAATACTGTCGATAAAAAAAACTTTGACGGAAATTTTCACGTCAGCGTCTGAATCCCACGAAGAAAAAACCGGGTAACACTGCGGTAACGAACTGCGACGTTGGAGTCACTGCAGTTTTGAGACGGTAACACTAAAAGTTTTTACTGACAAATTTGTTTTCACCGGGACGTACACTATAGACGACCGGGCTCGCTCAGAATCGTATTTTCGGAGGCAACGATTGCTTTCAGATGTTAAATAATGCGTTTAAACCACACAAATTCTATACTGGTGACACGCCCAAAGCGTAGTCCGTCGTCAAACTACCCGCCGCGCGACCAAGAGTGATCCGGGCTTTTTTTGTCTTTACTCTTTAATTTGAACTGTATAATTGGCGAATACGCGTATAAATTACTTATACAAAAGTACATTTTTTTTTTTCTCATCGTAAACGCCTTATACTCGGCTCTCGCGATTCTCCGTACATTTATGACGGTCGTTAATATATAGTATTAACGTGTAATATTGGATGCACTTAGGTGCACTAAATTCAAACCATGTCACTATTTCGTCGCCTCTCCGAATCGCCCGTGGGGAAGAGTTTTTACAGAGAAAAAAAATGTCACCGTAATCACAGCATAAGATTTATTTTTTTGCTTTTCGGGTAAATTTTTTTAAAAAGTTTTCATAAAAAACTTTTATTTTTTTACGTTATTTTTTTCTACCTTATAAAACAAAACGTAGGTACCAACCAATTCACGCCATAATAACGTATGTACGCGCGTTGGCGTGAACACGACGTTCTTCCAATACGCGGTTCAAACGAATATACGACGTATCCGCGGCCTACACCGAAACGTTTTAAAAATTAGGTACAAAAAAAATAATAATTATTTCAAGTCCTTATGCCAATTGTTCAACTCGTCGGAAACAAAATAAATGTACGCCGCGAGATCGTGTCGTCCGATTTTATCATAATTCGCGCGCCCGTGACGACTCTGTACGCTTTTCTGCGTAAATTAAAAATATATATATTTATCTTTATTATAATTCCTATCGAGACACGCTGTAACGAAATTAATATGGTTTTGTGCACGGCTATTAACAATAAATGTATTACGTTTTAAAATTTACTCGTATCGATGGCGTACAATATATGTATATAACACACGCGAATTCGAGAGCGCGCCGGCGTCGACGAATAAAATTATTTTGTTTCTCGGTGAACGCGCGCGGTTTTTGTCGCTGACGAGAAAAAAAAATATCGGCTTTTCCGGCCGATGTTTCCGAGGAACGTATCGTTTTTACAATGGTGTTTATTTTTACTTTGAACAACTTTAAGGGTAACGCTCCGATTTTCAAGTCCAGTACCACCACTGACGAGAGATCTAACGATGGCACATCGAGGAGTCTCGAGTTCAATAATGAAAGAGACGTTTGAAACTTCGGAGAAACGTTGTTCACGGCAAACGTGTTTTTTTACGTATCGATTTAGATTTTTCCGGCCGTAACGTGTACAATAACGATCGGAACAACCTTTGCGTAACATCAAAACGGGTGGGATACAAGTTTGATAAAAGTTTCAAGTGGTTTCGAAACGTTTTTGAGCCGAGTATACAAGACTTTGAAATTCTCGCAAAATATACCAGGACTCGCTCAGAATCGTATTTTCGAAGGCGACGATCATTGCCTAAAGATATGTTTCAATAGTGCGTTTGAACTACAACTTCCAAAGCCACCCAAAAGCGTAGTCGCTACTCCGTGTCAAACTACCGACGCGACCCGGCTTTTTTTTCCTTTTTAGTTCTCCGCAGCGTACCGAGGAGTTGGCCCCTCCGTATGTCTGCCGTATACCGATTGTAGTTTATTTGAATTTTTTTGATTATTTATCGAGTCGATCGATACTTAAAACGTATCAAAATCGCTCTGAAGTACAACATATCCTCACGCGCCACAAAGTCGGACAGCTGGACGTACAAACGTAATTTGAATATGCTCGAGAATCAATCTTCGAAAACGTTCACACTCCATCGGATCATAACTTAAAACCTACATAAAAGTTTGAGAAAAATTCGAGCCTAAAGTTTAAAACTCGATTAGTATATTCGATTCACTGAGCTCTCTCGGAATCGTGATTTTTTACGGATTTCATATTATAACATAATAATATGAACTTCCAAAAACTGCACAGATCCTACGGCGCTCGAGTCTTCACTCGCCATCCCACGCCAACCGCGCGTCCTCCAGAGGCTGTTTTCACCGTAAACTGCAGTTTTTTTTTTTCTCAACAAAAAGGGGCGAACCCAATCGAAATCGCGGAAATCGACATATTTTGGGAAAACGGTTCGATTAAAATGTTTGGGAGGAAAAAAAGCGGCCTCGACCGATCGGAAACAGTACAGCGCGAAGCCATGGATTTCGGCTGAAACTGTGTGAATTAACTTTGTGTTCAAATATCGGTCACAGGAGTTATTCACGCGGTCGACGCATACAAAGAGACGATTTAAATCGACGTTGTTTTTAATTACACAATCATTTTGATAATGGTAATAATTGATTTTTATGTTATTAACGAACGGCTTAAAAACGCGTTCTGTGTAACGGATTTCTTCGACCGTTACAAGCGAGCGCCACAGCGGGTGGATCGTATAATAATATTATTATTTTTACGATCGAAGATTGTAATTAGACGGTATTGATTATTATTCGTGATTAATAAGTCATAACTGACGTTATAAAACGAAAATAGTTTAAATCACGAATCAAACTGCCATAGCCGCTTTGCGTGGCTGAAAAACCGTGTTTTTTTTAATGCCGCGATTATTTCGCGACTTGCCCGCGCATTATTATGTATAATTAGGATTCAATAATTCTCAAAAAATCCTCCGATTTACAACATTACCGCGGTGCAGATATACCTGTCATTAAATTAAAATACTTTTCGATCACTCAAAATATAGATCGAAAACCTTACACCATATTGGTGCTGCAATGCTTATTATAATACGACGTACTTATTTCGATTTGTGAAATGTGATAAACTTTAAAACGCACTATTATTGTAGATTGCATATTATAGTTATACGTATTGCAATACTATTGAAAACTGTGGTGCCGAAATTTCATAATGAAACTATAATTATTGTATTTGTGCGAATCAGATGAAAGACTGAAAGAAAAAGTCACGAACGTACAATATTTTATGGAAAAAGTCATAACATTATGGACACGGTAATATTATTTTTTTTCGCATCTTCGTTTTGGTCGATAAATCGTTATATTTTTTTTTTTTTTTTCCTACTGTTTCATATATTTTTTTCTACGTGTTATAAAAACCACACCACGGCCGATTTTTCGGTGACTTTGTATTGAAACCGTGTACGAACAAAATATGTGAGCTGTGCCGACGCTATAATTTACGATCATTAAAAACCAAAATGCCGAGAAAACGTTTTTTTTTTTTTATTTCAAAATTGACTTATTCGTATTACATTATACTCGTATTATGGGGGACAATTTATAGTTTAATATATATGGGTAGTATGCATATAAAAAAAATAGAATTGATAATGCAATTTATGATCACTTCGTGTAAACGACCGTTAAAGTCTCCGCAAACGCGCCGACCGTTAAGGTCTTGTCAAAGTTAAGTGTTTTTCCTTTCGTGCAGTTAAAAGTGCGATTCTGTTGTTTTTCTACTTAGATATCGTGTAATTAAGACGGACTCGTGAGTACGCGCAACCACAACGGTGCAAATTATTTTATAATACGATGAAAAACACAAAATAAATGTTATCGTAACGCGTGCGAAAAAAATAATGATCATTTCTGTAAACATTTTTACTTATTACTGCGAACATAATAATATCGACGTACTCAAAAAAACCGAACCGTCCGAATTTTTCGATAAAACGTATTCGAAACGATTGTTCGAACGGTACCGGGGGAGCGTATTCGTTTTACATCGAACACTATACGAACTATCTTTTCGTCAAAAATACAAAAGGATGTTTCCGCGTAAAAAGTCACAAGCGAATCTTGAACGAGCGAATCGTTCAAGACCGCAGAAAAAATGCGCTTCTCGGTGAAATTTCTTACGACCGACAAGAAAATACCGCGCTCGGAGTAGGCCCTTTAATTTTCGTGAAAAATCAAAAAAAATTCAAACAGGCGCCTTTATGCGAACACCTAAAACCCTACAAAACTATAAACTGGCGCGCCGTGCCGTTCGGATCGTTAGATTTGTAACACATTAATTCCGGGACCCCCCGGCGGTCTTCGCCGACCGTGGAGATTCAAAAAACGACTCGTTCGTCGCCGTTTCGAAATTTATTCAGATTCGTGAAACGGACAAAATATACGTACGCTGGACACACGTGCTGTGTTTTACGCGAATTCATAATTCAAGTTTGGCCGGTGTTTCGCCCGACATTTCACAGTCGCGCCCGCCGAACCCGGAGTACGAATAAATAAATTTAAAAAATTCAAATTTCTACCTCGGATTTGTCGTATACACCCCGCGGTGCGTTTAGGTGTGCCATCGATCACCAGCTCGAACTCGAATCGCGGCTGGTATTCGCACAAAAACCAAATATGCAATACGAATTTGTTTACGTCGTCGTAGTATCGTGCAACAACTATGGCGGCACATGTCGTTAACAACTGTACACCACAGTCGAAAAGTTAACAAACGAATCATCTTACAGAACAACGAATCGGTCGCTTGGTTGGGCGCAGTGTTAGGTGATTTGACATGGCGCCCGCCGTCTGGACGATTCATCTAGAGACATTTTTCGTCTAATCCAGATGAGAATATCATCGCGGACGACAATCACTAGAAAGGACCGCGAGACGTACGGTGTAAATTTTATCGGTGCGACCAAAAATCAATCACATACAGTTCGAAATTCCGTTTTGCTGCTGAAACTGGCTGCGCGTTTTGTATTTCGTAAAATGAACAACGTCGTCAGAAAAAAAATATAAAAAAAAAAATAGCTTTCAACAGGATATATACACAGCTGATTCGTTCGCCAACAGGTGTAGCAAACCATTCTCCCGTAAGAACCCAGATGTGTAATTCTTCAAAAGTGTCCTTTCCGGTCGTCCCGTGATGAGGTGGTTGTCTGAGGTAAAAACAATTAAAATATATTATATACATTTCATTCGAATCGTCGCGAAACGGTTTTTTACGAGTGCGTTTTTTTTTTTGTTGAGATTCGCAATCCTTGTGGTCACCATACAATTTGCCAAATTTAATTTTACTCATAGTACCTATAGTTGTAGACAAACGGTTTTGAATCACTGATCTCTAATCACGTCTAATCCGAGATGATATTGATACGTTCGCTTTTATCCGAATCTGTACGACTTTTCGGAAATCATCATTCAGATATAATTATTATTATGTTACATACGTATAGTCTTAAAAAAAATCGTTACGAGTGTTTCGTTGTCGGCGAAAAAAACACTAGCCCATAAAAGACAGATCACAGTTCTGATTGTATTCGGTTTCCGATAAACCAGCTCCGATACTACTTAGCTTGAAAACCATGTGTGACTTTGACAAATCCCGAGCACGAAAAAAACACGTAAAACGCATTTACGGTAACCGCTGCCGCGCCAGACATGGCGATAGTAACCCGTCGGAGAGTGAACACTGGAATGCTTGTCTTTGACGTTAATGGTTTTTTTCGTTTTGTTTTTTTTTTACTTATGTCAGAGCCGTTAAAAATAAATTATTGTGTCGATTGCGGCGTTACACTCTACCGGACTAGGCGACGTCTGAAAGTATCCTATTCGACGGTTTGGATAATATTTTTTATTTTTTGAAGTCCGAGACCGAAAGTGACGTAGGCACAACACGATGCGCGTGATTACGTTTACACGGAAAAGAGTCGTTAAAATGTCGGTAAAAAAAAATACTTACAATTGTTATTAACTCTGAGTGTGCGCCTATATCGAAGACGTCTAGACGTGTTGATGATTTTTCTCGAAAACGAGTCGATTCGACCGTTTTTACTGAACAATTAATAAACAATAATGTTCGCGGTACTGCGAATAAAGTTGTTCAAAGTATAACAACGAATAAGCGACATACAGTTAGAAGAAGTTTGGATTCTCTATTTTTTTCGCGTTTCAAGTTAAACGATCCATTTTTGTGGTTCGAGTATACGTATACAAAACAATCCTCGGGATAAAAATAACGTCTAAACACGACAATAATAATATTATGAAAATTTTAAATTATTTGACGCGCATAATTGGATAAGCGAGATTTTATAGAGAATTTCACTGAAACGATCAAAATATTTTGAGCTGTGCGTCATACAAGCGAGTATACAGCGACCCATTACGAATAAACGTGCAAAAAGTTTTATTCGCTACGTATAATTATTATTTGCGTAAGCCATTTCAAAAATAGCCACATAGGCAGTTTCTATGTAATCGCAAATACCTGTACAATGCCATTCATCGTTGCCGTACAAAATTAACAATAGTTTTCAGCGTTATATTAACATAATTGACAAGATTTTACGGGAAGTTCTTAATTTTTTTTTGTTTTTCTTCGCGCGTTTGACAATTTCCAATCTCGCGTAGTCGAATCGACCCGACCCAATACAAAAAAATTCAAAATAAAGTAACCGTCTAATTGCATATAACAAAGCTATAGGTTTTCGATCAGGGCCGTAACTAGGAATCTTCTATGGGTGGGTCCAGTTCCCTATTAGATGGGAATTTTATAGGGGGTATAATCATAAGAACTTACATTGAGTTAAACATCGAAATTGAAGGGGTAAAATGTTTCATGATGACGACATTTCGGTAATAACTTAATAGTACCAATCCGTTGAGAAAATCCTGTTTGACAAGAAATTCAACAATTAAAACGAAAACAGAATTGTAAATGGTAAACCTCTTTCATACTGTTTCTAAGGTAAAAAAAAAAAAATCGGTTTAGAAAAGAGACACATTAAATTTAAGAATATATTAGACATTTTTACTTTTTCTATTTTGTTAAAGGGGGGTTTAAGCCCCTATATCTACGACCCTGTTTTTGATACCTAACTGAAAATTACAGCGATACAACATTTCAACAGTGAAACTCGCAAAAGTACTAGAAAAAAAACCGTCGGAACTCACAAAGTTAAATTTTTTTTATCACGTTAAAATCTCGTGGAATAAAAAAATTGAAAATTAACGTGTACATGTTTTCGGTTTTTTTTTTTTTAGTGACTACCCAATTAATACTTTCGGATATTTTCGTTAACGCGTTCTCTGACGGCACCGCGACCGATCATCGGCTCTCTTTCAAGTCAACACATTTATTGAATATTTTACCCATATTGCCGGCAATCGGCGAGTTCGGATATAATATATACAAACGTGTTATTATAATACATTTTTTTTTTTTCCGCATTACACGCGAGTCCTCTTCGGGTCCTATCGGCAAACGAGCTTCACGAAATCCGCGGTAAAACGAGCATTAAATGAAAAAGAATAAAACAAAATAATAAGTGCTTACTCGACGAACCGAGTGAAGTACAAGTAGGGGTAGGTTTGATGGATGAAGTGTAATAAATTTCGATCCGGACACGACTGGCTGGTTATTTTTTTGGCGAGGCCGAATATGGAGAGCCTTCGGTATAGTCATCATTCGCTAGTCCGAAAATACGTCGCAAAAATACAAAATTCGTTTTTGTCCTATACGCTTGGCGGTTTCGATTTTGTACGTTGTGCTCGGAAATATCGTATCGAAATAAAAATTATTTGTAGAAACGAGTGTCTATAGGCAGCCGCGGTTGTTGTGGTATTCACGGTTTTTTGCAGTGTGCTTTGGAAAGAAAAGTACAAACATTTGGTATTATAATGAAAAGTTCATCAAAAAACATTAATCATTTTTTGCGGAAACAAAGCAATCGGGAATTCGAAAGTGCTGCGGTACATTTATAGCTCGATAATATTTGATATTTTTTCTATCCCAATACGGCGTTTGAACTATAACGGTCGTTTTACTAAAAGATAAGGCGGTGAATTTGCGGAGAGCCACGTGAAAACGTTATTTTGCGAAGAACGGGCGACAAGGAGATTTCGAAACGTACCGCAATAACACGTACTGTCGTCTATTAATTTTATTTAAAAATTGAACTTACATAATATCTATTCGTTTGTGGGTGGTGCTGGAACCACGACATCAACCCTACTCATAAACGTTCGGTGATTTCGGATTCAAAACATGGAGTATAATAAACTAGACCCGTACAAATGTGGCCGGAACGTCATGTTTTTTTCCGAAAGGCATTTAAAAAAAAATAATGTTTTTTTTTTCCCCATTACATTTTACACGTTTTGTTTTGTCGAGGAACTCTTAAAGCAATTTTGGATTGCCTATACAGCTGTTACGTATTATTGGCACATATTATTTTACGGCGCCAATTTACTAGGTAATTGAAGCGATGCATTGAACTACCGTTACTTATATATGTCTGAGAATACTTTAGTGTAAAAAGTAAAAAACATTCAGGCAATGAGTATTTAAAAAAATACATGCATCGATTAGTTTTCGCCGAGTTTTATTTTTTTTAATTTTTACAGTTGACGACGCGTTTAATTAAAGTTATTATCATAGAGCCGCGCACGACGCATATATAATATCGTAACGATAGCTAATTTCGTTTTTTTAATTCGCGCGCACCACATTAGCGTCCGGAAAAAATTAATTTTTTAATTTCGGTCGTCACACACTTTCGCTCACAACATTATGTTCGTGCGGTTATAATCGTTTACGATACGATGATAACATCGTCCGAAGGGTGTCGACGCAAAAATCGGCCACGATTAATTTAGAAGTTACCGTCGTCATCGGCACAATAAACGAGTTGCGGGGGGAAAGCGTGTCTGCCGAAAACGACGTATTCAGATCGTGATGCGCTTATCGTGATACGCAGCTGATATACTAATGAAAATGTAAACTGAACGTTCGCTGATGGCAGTATTATCCGCTGCAGTGAAAGCCGACGAATCGCGACCGACAGACGACATTATGTTCACCTGGACCAAAGGATGGAGAAAACAAAAACAGATATGGTGACAAACCGATACATGCGAATTATATACATTACGCGAAAAACTGTGTACGCACACCGGTGGTGCTGGACGAAATAATGATCATTCCGCAGCCAAACACTCGGGTACGAGCTCAAAATCAATGCTGGAAGCACCACGTCTACCAGAAAAAAACGACGGATAAAAGAAAAATCCGTTATTACGGTTACACCGACATTACGGCGGCGGCCTATCCGTGGAAAACGAACGACTTTCATACGCAGCAATTATTGTCGCAAGCCAAAATATGGACATACGGCATCCGGCTATGGGGCTGCGCTAACAAATCCAATGTCTTGCACTGCAGAGGTGTCAGAATATTTCTCTAAGAACAATAGTCACAGCCAACCCATTCGAGAGAAACGATTGTACCCACCGAAACGGCCAACCGTTTGCAGAAGAAATCAAAAAACTGTCTCGAAAGCGCGAAACAAGGTGACATCCGAACACATCATCCGTCCAATTGCTGGACAACATACACTGCACGTCGGACGTCTCAATCGACTCATATGACCGGAGCCAACTCCACTCGACACGTTACCAACATGTTGTGAATTATTCATAATTAAAATTAAAATTTTACATGTATACATGTAAATAATAATCCAAAAACACAAAAATTTAGACAAAAAACGCCGATGGAGAGTGTTGGTCCGGAGGGTCTAGCAGAACACACGTTAAGAAGTACTTCGATCTTTTCATGCAGAACCGTACGTAACCGTTGCGTAGTAAACGTAGTAAAATGAAAAAAAATACTAAAGGAAGGAAAAAAAGGGAGTAAATTTGAAGTCGGGTAACGAGTTGTTTGGCGCAGCGATTACCTAAAAAAAAGTCGTATTTCCGGTAGTATAATTACCTATAGTAATATAGCCGATATTTTTTGTTGAATTCGGTTTTCACCAGGACGAAGTACTAAAACTAACTGTGATCGTTTTTTCGAACGCTACGATCGTAATATGTACGTGATGTGTCCAATGCATTCGAATAAAACACGGGTTTGAACCACGACTATTCCCGAAACGTTGGCCTACCCGAAGAAATGACCCACTCCAAAGCGTGATCGCCAAACACAACTTCACAACCGAACGTACGTCGTCTGTTCTTCCTTACTTTTTTTTACAGTGATTTAGCCGCCCCAAAACAGTATACGGGCACTTTCAAATCGCTTTCGCGGACAGCACGATCATGATAGTAATTTTATATTCGTATTACACACCGAAATCTAGATCGCGCGACAGATCATCAAAAAGGCGTCCGTAGAATAATCGAAAAACGGATATAGTATACGTCCCTGCTATGGCGTAATAAATGTGATTCACGTAACGCATTATATATCATATTATGATCGTACTCTTGGCAATCGATTCGGAGCGCTCTCGGTTAACGAGATGTGTCGTAATAGCCGAAAACAATATAACAAAACGCGCCGTACAACACTCGTATTGCGCGACGTATACGGGTGCTCGTCGTATTAAATAGGTCCGCTGTTGTTTAATACGCGTTTACGTGTTATTAACGCGATTGTACGCGGGAACGAGCTCTGAGCACGATAATCTAAGTCGCAGCAGTATAGGTATAATAGACGTGCGCGGATATCTGTCACAGGGTGTGGTGCCACGATTAAAAAAAAAAGACAATAAAACCGATTCGATAAAATCAACGAGGACGCCAAGAAAATACGGATGGAAAAAAGAAAAAAAAATTTGTTATCGTTGTTTGAGTGCGCAGGTTCGCTTGTTTCGACGTATTGACTTTCGATATTAAATTTGTGAGCGATTCGTTGGTGTTGAAAAATTGTACTATACGACGCGGATGATTTAAACGATTTTTAATGGTATTATGACCACGCGACGATTTTGCGAGGAGTTGTGGTGGCCGAAAACGCGTGCAACAAAAACGAAACAAAATACACGTCAAGAGTGAAAAACGTCTACGTATGTAAATCAAAATCGTATAACATGAAACGATAATTTTTTTACTAATATTTTTTCGTACGTTCAATTCTAGACGCGAAAACGTACGACAGAATCAAAGGCCTTATTAACTGAAAACTGACAGTTTTGTGAAACGATAACAGCTGTGGTGTACAATTATTATACGATTCATAGCACTAAACGTTAATGGAACGCGTTGATTCCGGTTTCGTTTGTATAACGTTAATTTTACCCAAGGTTAAAATGCCTTTAAAAAGTCGAGTTGATTTTAATTTAGAAGATTAACTCTTTAACTTTAAGGTATTAAGAAGAAGAAAATACGAAAACAATTTTCTGTGGAAACGTCATACTCGGAACAAAACCACGCAGATCAAATATATAAGACATTACCTTCGTTTTAAGTTAAATTTGTTTTGTTTTTTTTTTTGGATGTACCTAATTTTTAATTTAACAAACTAAACTATTTGTTTTTTCAATAAACTCAATTTTAAAAGTAATCGTTGACTTTCCCAGCCTTGGTTTTACCCGTTTCAATTCACGGCGAACATTTCGGATCTTTTGGATTTTAGAGCTCAAAATGCCGATCGGCACACCCTGTAGATTCGTACAGTTTGGTGTGCCGAGCATTGTTCTCGGAGCAAACAAAAACTGCCATTTAACTGGCCGGATTTCGTCATTTATCTTGAACGTACTATACTTTTTATCATTATTATTGTACTATCACGCGTCGTACACAATAATAATTTACACTCTACTCGCAGCTACACGTCACACATAACTATTATTATATTATAAAGTAAAATAATACGGATTAAACGCGAACGGCGGCTGTGCATACAGAGCAAACGTCGTGCGCGAAACCAAAACTTACGGGACTTTACTTTGACTCAGAGTTCTAAAACGATACTGTTAGTTGTATAATATTGTATCATAAACGTCGTTTTCACGTGTTATCATTTTATTCGAGTTCAAAAAGTCGATGGGAACTAATCCTGTTTTTATCAATCGTTTTTAGAATGGCAACGTGCCGAACAGCAGCAACTTAAATATTTTAGCTCAAATAATTATTGCGCTTTCAGCAACACGTTCGGCTGCAACAAGTTCAACACGGGTAAAAAATCAACACTTATGAGTCATGTGATAAATGTTATGACCTATATATTTACCCATGGTAAAATGATTTATTTTTGAAATCCGTGTTGGGCAGCGAATTGGTTTCACAAAGGTTGAATTTTATCTTTTCTTCGGGTACGAAGAAGGA
The DNA here is from genome assembly GCA_017140985.1 of Hormaphis cornu. Taxonomy (NCBI): domain Eukaryota; kingdom Metazoa; phylum Arthropoda; class Insecta; order Hemiptera; family Hormaphididae; genus Hormaphis; species Hormaphis cornu. The sequence continues at coordinate 35,446,341 of CM029360.1, forward strand.
GTGATCTTGAGATACCACGAAATAAGTTTATAGACCGTATAATATAATGTGCGGTACTGTTTTTTTGCATTATAATCCGAAATTTATAAGATTTTCACAAATTTTTTATTAAATCACTTTGAAATTGCTCCGTTCGACTTATACACGTCGTTGAGAACGGTTCAACTAGTTTACTGCTGCTGAAATTTCAATCGATTTTAACAGTTTTTAAGGGACCTTTGAAATTTTTAAATTTTTACGCAGTTCCATAAGACCTCTGGTTTTTTGAAGTCTCGAAACTTTGATGCGATCTCTGGACAAGACGGTTTTACGTACGTGGTTAACAATTAATTTAGCCAAATTCGGTTCACACGATTTCGGTTGCCGATTTCACGTTGTTATTTCGTCGCTAAACTCGTCGTTCCGGGCGGCCGTGTATGAGGGACAAACAAATACGGGGAACGTGTTTTTTACACATCGTTTTAGATTTTATCGGACCAAGCCGAAACTTTCGCAGAACACTAAAATAGGAAAGATTCGACAAGAGTACATTTATCGTCGAGTCTGTTTTGTACCACGACTGAGGACCCCCCACTAGACAACCGTGCTCGCTCAGAATCGCATTTTCGACGATTTATCGTTCGGATATCTAAACCGTATAGTGACCAAAGCGTAGTCGCTGCTCCGTCGAACCACCCACCCACTCGGTGATCTCGGCTTTTTTTTGTTTTTCAAACAGTACATGGTGTCAATCGGTCGCCGCGAGACAAAAACGGAAAATCGCTCGAAAAAACTGTTCCGTTCCTCTGGTTATTGTCGTCCACACACGACCGGCGGTCAAGTACGTATAATCTAACGTCGTCCGCCGCCGTCATTTTCGGTTAGCGTTCTATACCATACACAACCACGTACCTAATATTATTATATATATACGATATTCGAGGGCCCGACGTCTAATTTCCGTCTCCAAGTCCGTTATCGAAAAATAAAAAAAAATATATATATAAACGAAAAATAATTATTATGATAATAAAAGAAACGACGACGACGAAATAATAAAAAAAAAACACGCTTAAACGGTGCCCATTATCTCCGCGGGGTGGGTTAATAACGATACGTTTTTCCCGTGTCTGCCGCCCGTTCGCCAGCAGACGTCCGCCGAGTGCGTTTAGGGTGCATAACGACGTCTGCGGACGATTTATCGTGGGTATTTTTTTTTCATAATAATTTAAATTTTTCCGTTCCGTTTGTAACGCTATCGTTATAATTACCCGACGCGATATAATATCCCCGAGCACAGTTTTTTTCGTAACGGCAGTCTACTGCGGGTAAAAATAAATGTACGTAAAAAGAAACGGTTGAATTCGATCTGCAGACGCTTAGTTTCTGGCTTACGTGTGCTCGTCGTAAACACGTTGTGCCAGAAACCGAGCATCCGGGGATCGGTGTAGGAAAACTCGCAAGAATTCGAAAACGAAAACGAAAAAACCCGTCGGCAGGGCGTACGAATGGGGAGACGGGGATTCATAGCCAGGCGGGACGAAAAATCATTTCGACTTATCTCGAAAAATACCCTAGAAAACGAGTGAACAATGCGCGACTCCAAACGCGTGTGTTTGTCTTGAAAACAGCAATGAAATTGCCGGCACTAACGTTTTGTGTGTGTCGCGACGGTACAGTTACACGTATACCCAAAACGAATCGGCGGAAAGTTTAGACGACACGGAAAACTTAGAAACAGATTTGTTTTTCAGAAATCAAATCGGTTCAACCGTTTTTGCGCCGTCGGAATCAACAGAACTGCATACCTGTCACCTGCGCGCGATTCCATTCGGCGATTGTACTCTTTAAACTCGATCTTCTTGAAAACCATTACTCGTCCGATTTTGATACGATTGTACGGACGACATTCAGTTTTGTTTTACCGAAAGCAGAACGTTTTTGAGAAATCGTGGCTCGAAAAATATGCCTGTAAACTTTTCAACGACGGGCTGTTTGGGAATATGCTCGGCGAGAATACGAAAAACTGTCCGAAAGTCCCGTCACCGGGTCGAATACAATCGATTACAGTATTCAAGCTAGTGGTCAGGATGTCTTCCAATATCGAAATTTCGACGGTTTTTTCGTAACGTTTAGTACGCCGTAATGTATTATAATCGGGAAAAAATTTTGTGTTCTTAGAGTGCCACAAAAAGTTATTCGGGTGGCGCGCGTGTCGAGAAAAAATAAAAAGGAACGGTTTCCAAAAATGTTTTTGGTGTAGGTACTACATAGCACCTCTCCGTCATGAATCGGGTAAAAATTTCATAACTCGAGTTGCAAAACGTGGATGGGCAACGAGCGTTTGTATCGAAATCTTTTTGAGAATCCACGTAAAATCAACAAAATCACAAATCGGAGCATAGTAATTTTCTATCGTAGCATATTTTTCCTTGTTTTTTTGTAAAATAAAACGCATTCATAAACTAATCTGTAACCGTTTTGAGATAAAAAGGCTGTGTGCGTGTAAATTCATGCGTAAGTACGATAATACGTATTATAGTTTATGCACTAGAAAAATTATTAGACGGTTAATAGTTTTTATAGGAGAAATTTGTCAAACCGTAGTCGAAAATTCGACCTTCTTCTAACTTACGTTCTGGAGCCGCGCTTGCCAGGTATCAGCTCCTTTTTTGTTATTCACATTATTTCCGTTAAAATTTTAACAAAACCGATTTTTATTATTCACATACCAATATATACACCCACACTCGGTGATAAAACGCAGTACTGAATAAATCAGATGATAATGATATATATTATAATGATGTGTTCTACTTTCCCACGGCATACCTCTAACACTGAAATCTCTTTCTTCGTTACGTGGTTTATCTGAAAAAACAGTAACTGTTTTGAACAATACCTCATCTTCATGGTTGTACGTGTGAAAAAACAAAATAATATTCATACTACACAATTATTGAATTTGAATTGAAATTGAATATGAAATTATTGAATTGGAGCCACCTACATCCGAGTTCCGCAGACGACTTTTTAAAACTCAACGATACATTTTTGATTTGGGTTTTTGGAATAGACCAGCTGTACAATCGTACTCGTACAAATGATCGACCAAAAAACGTGTTTTTTTTATAAAAGTACAAAAAAATTTGAATGCCTGTCATTCATTGTTGAGCCCAAGTGACAGAGAATAAATTTACTCGAACTCACCGTCATAAAACATAGTGTTTGAACGATTTATCGGATATATATTTGTTGTTCTGAGCCGATTGAAGAAGAATTTAACTAAGACATATTATTGCGTTCTATATGGTGAATATTAAACAGTAGCGAGAAAGTTTCGGTCTAATATTTCGCTTAACATTTTCCGCGTTTTCAACAATGTTTTCACGGAAGAAACAAAACTCTTGGTATCATAAAGACTTATCCGGACAAAACGATAATATAGTATACTATGAATTTTTATCCGTTTAAAATCGGTGTGTTAAACACAGTTCACGGACCGACGAGGGGCACGGCTGGTGCGCGGTTCAAACCAACGACCGAATCTCGTCATTACGAGGCTATGTTATAAATTAATAACACCTATAACTATGTTTTACGGAGTCATCAATCATATTGGCGCGTTAATGACGAATTACACGACGATTACGAAATTATTTATTATTGATTAACGGTCGATATTTCGAACTGTTATTACGCGCGTGCATAATGCGAGAAAGCGGTTTTTGCCGTCGTGTTTTTTTTTACTCGAACCGGTGTCATCGCGTCGCGAATATAAATATTGTACATACGTTTAACGATAATAATCGCTGACATTAAAATATTACGTTGGTTTTGCAATCGGTCAAAAGTAAACGCGTAAACAGACGAATAGATACGAGAAAGAGATGAAAAAAAGAAAAAAGCGAAACGCGCGAGCGAACACCGCGGTTGATTAACGGCGATAATTGCGCGTTAATTGTTCGGTTGTACGAAACTCTGTTTCGGCCATGTACATACACGTGTTTTAATAAGACCGCGGCGGTTTTCGTTCGCGTTTTTTTTCGGTTACATTTAATTTTTATTCCGTGCACAAGTACAAAAAACATCGCTTACGAATTCATAAGTACGTATTTGCGGTCGGTGGCAACACAATATCGTATTACCTGCGACAATACGTAATTTAAATTATTAAAATAAATTATTATTTATAATACGTCGTCGTAGAAGAGTGGAGTTTTCTCGCGAGAGTCCGTTTTCTTTTTTTCGCTTTTTACGATAACGCCGTAACGAACGCGTTTGTCGTCGCGATTCATCCGAATTTCGTGCTCTCAACAAAACCGCGCGAGCTATTTTCGTGCTCTGCGCCGATACACACAGTTTTCGAATCGTATTCGCGTTTAAAATTCAATACCACGGATGGTGGCTAATTTTCGTAAAAAAAAAAAAGCCGTTATGATAATCAGTTTTTCATGCGATTCGTTCTGTACCGACATTATTGAATCCCCCCGAGTTGTTTTTCGTGTCCGAGTATAAAACAATTACCATGAACGATGGCTTACTACTCGACTCGCATCGTCGCTAGTCGTATACGCTATTCGTCACTATACGGTTTCTCTGATCACAGGTACGTAATTAGATCTAAAGGATTTCAAAAAAAATCAATAAAGTTGTACGACTAAAATGTTCACGTCATGATACTCCTACGACGTTTGTACGAGTTTTGTACGGCTCCGGATTTAGAACGTTGTCGTAGGTTTGCCGCAGTCAAATTTTATAGTCGCGAGATTTACGAGCTTCCAAAAACGAACTCTATACTTATAATATTCGCGACGGGAGTCGATCATTATGAAAAATAACAAGACGTGTTTATGTAAACTTTGTTCGGTAATTTCCAAATAGTTTATATTCGTTTTCTTATAATCGTCTACGATTCGAATGGTTTTTTCGTAAATAAAAGAAAAAATTCGCCTCGGGCGATCGCATTTATACGCGCGAACAATTTAAATTCATACTTGGATGCACCATCCAAAGCGGTGAAGCATATTTATATACGTACTCCTCGAGAAATTTGTTTTTTTTCTTTTAGAGATTCTATTTATCGTTTTCGATTTACATAATTTAAATGTTCGCTCGCCGTCACTGCGGCAATGCGTGTACCTAATTATATTATTATGCGATGTTGACGAAAAAAGAAAATGAATAATGCATGCGATTCTGGTATTCTAGTGTGCCTTGTCTGTTGGCCGTGTATAATAACTATTCTAATTGTATTCTGTGTGGAAGAAAATAACTAAATAATTATTTTTCGTGTCATTCGCGCAAATTTATGCGTTTTCTAAGAACGAATTTATCGTCGATCGGTCGAGCACAGCAATACGACCAATACCGATTGGATGGGTACTACTCGTACAAACTTCTAATTGT
>CM029360.1:35466728-35480887 GCA_017140985.1 Hormaphis cornu
ATTAAAATAACGCGTGATAATTTCAATCCGTTTGGAATCCGTTATTCGAGGAGCAAACGCGATTTTAGTATCAACTGGCGCACATTAGTGCGTAATTTCATTGTTATAACCACACCATTTTTCAATATTATTTTTTACACGAATCTCCTGAACGGATTTTTTTGTAATTTTTTTTTTTTATAGCTATCTCGCTCGATAGTATCCACCATTTATGATGATCAGTCCACGATCACAATGATCTTTCGATCTCAAATATTTTGATTTATTCAAAGCTATTTCTGAAAATTTTCAAGTCAAACATTTTTACCTAGCCAACAAACTACTCTCTCTTAGAAATCCTGATCAAGTATACGACGTAATTCAAACATAACACTTTATTCTATATAGTACTATCGTAGTTTAATTTTAGACTGTCGAGACAAAAACCTAATTTTCTTTTATAAAATTGATTTTCAAACAAACTCCCATCAAACAACTATTTTAAAATAAAAAGTGCCCTTGGATATCCAGACATTCAAGATAATTATCCACCGAACGATAAAACGTTTTATACGACCAATTTAATGTGATGTATACTGAGAGTGAAAATAATCGAAACGATTACCTCTAATAACAGAGAATAAGGTTTGGGTCGAAATATTTCCAGTACCTGGTGCTGTAATTGGGCTATTGGAAGGTCGTAGCTATGCGGTGTAAAGTATTTTAAAAGAAAATAATTTGTTAACAACAATTTCATCAATATAATACCTATTATCCGTTATTTTGTTGTTGTGCAAGTTTACCAACAGCTCATTTTAGTGACGTTTAAAACATTTTTTTTTTTTTATTCTGAATGTCGGGACAAACACGTTAACCGAAAATATAGACCAAATATCTGTTCAACTACATAGAATACAATAATAAACTGTTATTAATTGTTGTTGATATCTGTTTAAAGAACAATTTATTAATGATATGTTTAGTGTAGTTAATTTTGATCAAAAAGTTAAATGCAAAAACCACTTTTTTTTTTTCTAGAAATCGTAAACAATACCGGCGAAACTACTATGTTGTGTTATTTTCAACAGGGTTTGGCAGGTTCTAACAGTTTTCCTCTTTAAATTTCTCAACCAAATGGCTCGAATGACATTGAGATGATCTGTTTAGTTAAAAATCAACGAAGAAAAAAATATTAAGTGAATTCGCTTCAAAAACAATTACTAACAATTTTTATTCATTAAAATTCTCTCCACCGATACAATGTCATAATAACGCGTTTGATCTGCATGTAAAATAAACTAACTAAAAAACTACGCTCAGTAAGTAATACAAAAATTTGGCTGTAAAAACTTGAAACAGTATAACTTTGGTGCCAAGTTGATTGGTTTGGAACACTACTATTAATAACTAGCTATCGAGCCTATCGGTTTAAGTGTCTTTAAGTACTTTGTTTCTGTTATTCGATGCGTGTTATAAATTTTAATTGTAATTACCTATATCACACTAGTAAAACCTGTAAATTAAATCGATTGATTGTTAAACTGAATTATTCGGCCAATAAATCTCATATCATCCCATAGTGTTGTACGACCATTTATTATACGAGTACTTGAATGATAATAAAAATTTCAATCGATTGCACAGCACAAGAATTAACATGCACCGAATACTATTCCGGTTCATAAGCTTCACGCTGGAATGAGCTATAACTCGTACATTGTTATTATTTAAATTTTAACTCCCCCGCGCGTTTACACGCACTATATTTTAATAGTGAATTTACGGTTTTTATTAATACAAGTCGGATAGTCGTCGTATTCGATGTTTTTCGGATCTCGGTGTTTGAAGGGGGAAAAAATGATAAACGTACGAGAAAGACGATGGGGTTTCCGTCCGTCCGTTTGACGATGCCGTCGGACGCGCGACTACCGGCTCGTTATTATTATTAATTTTTTCTCTCGTAATTCCGTTTCGTCGAATCGAAAAATAAATTAAAATTATGATAATGAGCATCGTCGCGATGTATCAGGTGTCTGCGGGTCACGCGTCAAATCGTTTGAACAGACGTGCGTCGTCTCACCGGACAAAACGTTTTTTCCACTTTGTTATGAAAAACGAAAAATAACGTTTCGTTTGTGATAACCAAACAAAATAAGAAATGTTTAACCACAGTATGGGTAACTAACTGTTTGAATCGAATTATTCGCCCCTATTTCTAAACGCAAACTTATTGCATAGATAATCGTGTAGTTTTACGCGGAAACAATTTTCTGATATACATGGTTCGACGTGCCAATCCGCATAAACCGTTCGTCCTTTTTTTTGACCTTTTTGTTCGACATCGCTGAATTGTCAGCACGCGAATAAAATACGCTTGTTCAAAAACAAAAAAAAAACACAAACAAAATGTACGACAAACCGAAATCGTCACGAACCGTTCGTACGGTTCAACTTCGACACTTACGTTTCTTTTTATCGCTTATATTGCAGTGCTCGTCGCGAAATATCGACAATTTTTTTTTCAAAAAGCGTAAATATATTTTTTCAGTTCACTAAACCCCGTCTACACACGCCTTCGTAATATGTTTGCGTCGGATAAAAATCGTTGTAAACTCGCCGACGAGATTTCCGGTAAATAAAAATCGTAGTACGAAAATCTCGCATTTCGCCTGCGATAATTCAACGCGATTTTTCCGCCGTCGATCGTGAAACAAAATTATTCTAAAATACCGTCGCACGACCGTACAATATAATCGTTTTAAACGGATAGCTACGACCGTAGAACAACGCCTAAAATCAAGGGTGAGCCGAGAAAACACCCTTTTTCCGGTGGTCGTCGTCGTCGATAATATCGGTGTTCCAGAGAATATAACCGAAAACAAAGTATAACGTACTCTCTACGTCTTCTACTCGCCGTGCTGCTGCTGCACGCGTGTCGGGAGCCATGTTATTATAATTTTTATAAATCACCGTGAAAACGCGACGATCAGAATGAGAATATGCTCGTAAAAAAAAAAGACCCCAAAAAAAAAAAAAACTGGTTTCACGTTCGTGGCGAGGAAGGGTTCGTCGGATGGGCAGGAGTATCAGAAAAAAATCGATTAAACGATACAGCCGACGGTTTTCGGGTAGTTTTACCCACGTGACGGTGTATTATAATTCGTATTATTATTTTCGACGTGCACACGCTAACTGCATTAACCCCACTTTGTTATCGTACGTTTTTTTATACGTTCGTTTTTTTTGTTTTTCACCTCCTCTACGTCTCGGTAAGTACACTTTGTGTAGCACTCAAAAAACCGAATTTATCGACTACGCGCAGAGACTTTAACGCATCACAATACAACACGACAACGTCGTTGGATTCGAACGAGTCGAATAAAATCTACGTGTTCCGTAACATGGAACGTTTTTTTTTCTCGAAGCAAACATTTACGGTTAAAGGAAAAAAACAAAGAGTTTTTAACTCGCGGCTGAGAAAAATCAAATCTATACAACGCGTTTTTCGTTAGGAAATCTTTATTAGAAAAACGCGGAGTTTTTAGATATTTTCCGTGGCAAGACGCGTTTAAAACGTAAAAACTTCCAAACGTGAATACCCACCGACAGGCCACGATAAAACTCGAAACAGAATAAGACGTTCGCCGCCACGGTTTTTCAAAAAACAACGATTCTTAAACATTTGCAATAACTCGCTTCATTACCGGCAGAGAGGTTGTAAATATGACCTGAAAAATATTCGACGAAAATATTGGAGAAGGTCGAGTATCGAGTACGTAAACCAGCTCTAGAAAGAAAAACGGTTTGGTTTTGTATAGACATGTTCGACAAAATTCACTTTTTATTAAAACGCTGCACTGATATCGCGCGATTAAGATTTTATAAAATTACAAAATAAGTTCAATCGTTAAAATCGTAGAACACACAGGAATACGAACGGGGAGGCTCCACTCCTAGACCAAATATATCGAAAAAAGAGCGATGCTGAGAGACAATACGGAAAAACAAAATCCGTTAAAATATTGAATTAATATATGACACGAGCATTTACACGTGCTCTCCCCCAAGAATAAAAACTGGCTAAGTAAACGAATAAGAAGCTGGTATTAAGTATAGGATATTACTCTCGAAAAAATAAACTGTAAACTCTCGGTAACGACCAAAAAGTGTTTAATCGAGTATTCTGACAATCTGACGTAACACGGTTAGGTTGAAAAAACTAAATTCACCTTTCGGACATTAAAAAATATTGGATAAGCCCCAAAGTAGTTGCTCAAATAGGGGATCTATCTAAGCCTCCGCCCAAAAAAAAAAAATTCTGCAAAGTCTTCCATAAAAAACACGAAATCTAATAAAAAAAAAAAACGGTTTTGACGATCAATTAGATGCAGTACACGATTAAAATTTTAAATATTGAGAGATTGAAGACCCCACCTTAGTATTTTGCTCATTATCGCCACTGACGAAACGGATTAAAATTGTATACTTTCTATAGGGTTTATTCACAATATTATAAAACTCGTTTTTCTGACTATAAAAAAAAACACAAACCTGACTTGTCGAAATATTTTTTTAATTAAAATCAATTTTAATAGATGGACATTTTTCCACGGGTGTTAATATTTTTTTTGTATTTTAACGCGTCCGGTAATCGACAAAAGTGATAAAAGCCGTTTATTAGACCGGTCTCGTCTATTTTTTCAATAATCCCTTTATTAATGTCTACGAAAATTACTCGTTTCTAAAATAATTGTTATTACTGTTTGTACCCGCGGTTTCCTTTATGCCGGTGTAAGATTATTATTATCAACAGTGCGTTTTAATCCGTTTAAAATAATAAACAATAAAAATATCACACGGAATCATTTACAATAGTTTTGCACGTTCAGTGTTAACGCCCGAGGTAAAATCGATATGAATCCAAACACAACAATATTAAACACATTAGCATTTTTTACGGTTGTAAAATCTGATATTTACCACTGGCCACTGGTCGTAGAATCGTTTTTTTTTTTTACTGCCGTAAGATTATAAAAAATATAATATGTCAGCGTGTCGAAACGGTTATAGTCGGGGCCGGATTTACACGCTTTGGTTATTAGGACCACGAAATTGCACACTCAATCATATGAATGTGTTTGGGTTATAATTTATAGGAGATAACGTTAAAACGACAGAAATCACATCACACACACACACAAAAACGTAAAGAAAAATTCGTCTGGTGTTCTTCGAAAATTTTTTATAACAAAATTTAGTGATTCGCAAGTGTATTTTAAGAATTCGCGTATAACTCTTATGTCTAGCGTGAGCATTCGAAGTTATGACTGTTTCCCATCCAAATCAGAATTTCAAAATTTCTATAAAACCTTTAGTGACGGCTATAGAGCGAACGAATGAGCCAGCGGTAGCCGCAAGACGTGCGCACTTTTAAAGTTGTAAAATAAGGCTACTCAAATTTCCCTAAAAGATCAAAAAATTCGAATCCAGTGGTAGCTGGTAATTTGCGAGAACCGCACCTCGAAATGGCCTACTGTTCGTACAATGTTTGCACGCGTAACCTTATTTTTGTTTCAATTCAACTCATTCGCTTTTGCAGGGAGAAAAATTTTCAAAAATATTTTTGGTTAAAAGTTTTCTTTCTTTTTTCTCATGATTTAATAACATCAACGTTCCACCCTCTCCCGCGCGCCCACAGTAGGGTCCGCACCGTACACTTTGAGCCTTAATTCCGGCACTGGGCTTACTACAGTTTGAACGAAAAAGAAGCATAATATACGCTTTATACCAACTCGAATTCGGTTTTTTGTGAAACACAGTTTTGTTTTTATTTCATAATATTATTACTTGAATGTCTTAGTTAAAAAAAAATACTATTTACTTTGCTCAAACATTTAAATTCGACCGCTATGTTATACTATTAAGTGCAAGTACATATTATACTATATAATGAAAACGTTTGGTTAGATAAACGATGACGTTTCGATTTTGTCGAAAGGTAGGAGGATACGCGCGTGACATCAGCTCGTATGAACATTACAAAAAAATATTTTCATCGATTATTTCAATGAATCACATAAGATTGAACATTGAGTTATTACACATAAGATTACTGAACGCACTCGCAATAATTGTGTTTCGAATACAACGGGTTATCATTGCTAGTTCATGCGTATATACGCGGTACGATTGAATACTACGACTTCCGAACCACGGTGACCGACCCAAAGCTGTGACCTACTTCGAAGCGTCTCCCGTCGACTTCCTGCCCGAACTAGAATTTTCCCCTCCTTTCTTTTTTTTTTTTAATTTTCAATCTTTTTATTTTATCGATTCGCCCGACGCCGAGAGAAATAATGTAATGTGTGGCCAGATCGCCGCAATAACGGTATTCCGGATGCGTTGGGACGTCTCGTCGACGTTAAAATAGTATTAAAAATTCTCGTCAAACTCATTCGAAACTCATTTGAAAAGCAATAAAAGATCGTTTTTATTGAAATCGTTGTTGTTTGGGCACTCGTTAGCTGTATTATAAATACGATAAAACGCCGCGATCAAGAATATTGTTGTTGGTTACAGCGCGAGTTTTTAGCCGTTCGCGCGTGATTTTTATTACTTTTTTTAATTTTAAAAACGCATTATTCATTTAATGCTTTTATTTATTCAATCGGTTCGTTAACATAAGTCTAAGATCGTTTGAATAAAACTCTCCACTATATTATTATGCATACATAATGTTATTATACCCAACATTTCAAAAACAGTATACAATTATATATATATATAATATTTATTAACCGAACGCCATCTAATACAGGAATATTATGTTCTATAAATAATGAGTCGGTCAAAAATTAGTAGTTTGGCTATTAGTGTACTGTATCAAAATGGGTGTTGATAAAAAGTTTTTGTAAATACGTTGGAAAAATAATTTTGGGCTCCGAGCGCGTCGCGTTTCACAACGATTTTTTCTTTTCTGTGATCATTTTTTCGGAGCAGATGATGTGCTATTCGTACCTTTCTACAACGATTTCAAGATGAATTATAAAATTGTGTTGTTCGGTTATTTTTGTACACTTCGTGTGTATATTTCAAGAATGGGATGAAGAATAAAAAAATTAAGTAAAACAAAAATTTCTTCAATAGAATATGCTTTTTATTGTAGAGTTGTGATAAAAGCATATGGTCAAATTTCCACAAAAATGCCTTAAAGGAGTGAAAATTAACTAGAACATTTTGGAGAACAGTTTAAATATTAGAAGCGATGAAATTTTTAATTTTTTAGTCAAGGGTCTTTATGTCGCACTTGATTGACTTAATGACGCGAATACGGTCTCGTCGTTTCCACAAATTAACAGTGTTATCCGACTTTCATTCCGAAAACTGTTCTTAACTCGCGTTATAACGTCATTCGCGTATTTTTGAAAATTTTTATTTTTAAAGAAACAAACAATCATTAGAATATTGAAATTATGACGATATTCGATCGATTTTAAACGATCATAAAACTATGAAAACTTATTTACTTGAAAAATCGTCTCGTAAAAACGGCGTTTGGTCTTCAATTCGACTACTTATACAGTGTCGACTACCGAAAAATCACGACGACGGAAACACGAAACGGTATTTTTAAAAATAAAATATATGTACACGACTCGAAAGACGTTTACGCGATTAAAACAATGATCGAGTGCTTCCAAATGTGTAAATACGCGCGCAGACGCGTTACTTGATTTTATCGCGAGTTTCAGAACGAAATCCGGTAGAAACTTAGTTGTATCGGAAAATGTCCACGAACGACGAAGATCCTCAAAAACCGTTCGAGACCTATAGGTACGTTCTCTAACGAACTTGTTTATGATTGTTTATTCCGTTAATAATAATAATAATAATTTCTACATTTTTTATACACGCACTGAAAAACCAATTAACCTGACGACCCCCGAGGCAGCGTCATTTCGGAGCAATACCGGGCCCGAGATAATGTTTATCCCACACGCGGTCCACGCGCATCCGTTCGCCACTCACAAGCCTATACGCCTGTAAATAATCAAATTCTCGTCGAGCGCACGCCAATCGTGAATTCTTTTCGAGTCTATGTATAAAATCAAAATGGTTTCATTTCTAAGTTATACTGTTATTAAGCCCGGCAGAAGAGGTATCGACGTTATTCAGTGAGAATCGGTCATTTTCACCGACGCGTTACGTATTATTTATGACACACTTTTTATTATATGCCGTTGTAGAGAAGGTCCGACCGAGGACTAACCCCGAAACCCAACCTCCTCGCGAAAATCGAATAAACAATACCAAAATAATTCGATCTCGCGTACATTCCGTACGTTAGAACCTATGCGAATACTATTAATAGACTTCGCGATATTGTTCTATCGACGTTATAAAACTGTTTTCAACGAAAATTGCGATCGGTATCGTACAATATTAGTAACGAACGACCGGCCGTCGACAAAAAAAGTTAATCTTAAATCTAACACAATCTGTACGTCAAAAACTGTGCGAGACTAACCATGATAGCCTGCGCATGCAGTATACGAAAGGTTACTAACGTTGTATGATATTAATAATCAAAATTCATAAAAATAAACACCGTTAAGAATACCAACGAAACAGCTTACCGTACATAAAATATGTTAAATTTTTCTACGGGATTCACGCGGTTGTTTTGGCGATTTGCAGCAATTATGTGAGACGGTCGTCAATAGTTTGCGAAAAGCTGAGCACAACACACTCGCGATTAATTTAAATGTGACCAAAAGTCCGCGATACCGTACCACATCACTCCAGCATTCTCTAAACATTTCCGTCACAAATTTAATCGTGAACGTGGCTAAAACTTTTGATTTGGTCGTCGATTTAGTCAAATTTGATTTTAGCGATTCTCTATGCATCGAAAAGTCGGTTTGGACCGACTAAAAGTGGTGTTTTGATGACGCAATGGCACATAATGACCAATTTAATGACTATTTTTTTATAGATAAAATAAAATAATACGCATAATATACCGTTGTTCAAAACTATACGGTCCAAGAATCGAGACTTTTTTTTTAGTTATCTCTGTACGAAATTATCTCACTATATAGATGTAGACCTATTGGCTGCTGTAATACTCGAAACCCTGTAGTTCGTCAAAACACCTCGTACACAACAAAACGTTATGTTCGTAGTATACTGATCGAAATAACGTATAAACAACGTAGAAATTAAAAAAAAGCAGTTTTACACGGAGACTTTAACGAACGTCAACGAAGTATTTATAGCGTGTATAAAGTATGGTTACTAAATCGTATTGAAATATAAAGTGCGCCGACGCGATTACGACTTTTAAATACCTAATTACTACGTAGACACGTGTTGCGGCGTTTCATTAGCCGTGAGATTGGACGGCATTAAGACGGCTACAATTGCTAAAAATCCAAGACAAATCACTGGATGAAGAACACCTATCCTACGGACGAAATAATTCGGTATCGAACGTGTCAGAAAAATGTATTTACGAGCGTAATAATTTACATAATTTTCTGCTGGTTTTGTTATTTTCGAAGGGAGAATTATTGACGTGTTTGGAAATTTATTACCTCGACGCGTCACACTTCGGGTTTAGACGAAAAATATTTCATTATGTTTAAACGTTCGATTTATTTATTTCACCGCTGCGGGAATATGAGGGTATATACCATTATTATCCGGTTGTTCCGTACACGGCCACGGGCTAAGTAAAATAATATTCCGAAAGATCTCGCGGCCGCGTTATTTTTCTCTTTTGTCTCGACGTAATTTTCACGCGCGCTCGTTTATACTTTACACTGTACTCTACACACCTCCAACGCATTCCCGATAATAATAATATTGTTATACACACTGTCGTAATAATTTACGACGCACGTTTTATACGTTTTAAGCTGAACTTTGACGGTTCTCCTGTGAGAATCGTCAAAATTCGAAATCGACGAAAAATCAAGATCGAAATATTCCGACGGGCACGCACCACGGTCCCCCGCAGCGACCGCTTCACCCGCGCGCGTCCGTTCGAACCGTCGGCATTTTATTTTTAATATATTTTTTATTTTTTTTCTGTCATCGTACAAATTACTTTTATTTCTTTTCTTTTTTTTTTTTCCCCCCGTAACGATCGTGATTCGTCGACAAGAACTCGTTTCGAGCAGCAACGATCGACGCGGCGAGAATCGTGTACGCACGGATCTAACGACACGACTAAAAAATAAAAATAAAAACAATCCGACGATTCCTTCTCCCGATACACACACACGCGGTATTTTTTTTTTCAGCTAATTTGTCATCGAGTTTTATTTTTTCGTTTTGACTTCCTTCGTACGAACGCGTATAGGAAACATTATATAAACGAGTAAAAATCAATCGACCGCGGTGAATTATGTACGCTGTTCCAGAATAAAGCCAGTGGATTTCGTCTGAATGACCGTTTAGTCGTCGGGTCGTAAATCTAGTAAATTACGGCGGTTTTTTATTCCCTTTTCATGCCACGTCTTTTCATGTCTGGGACGATTGCCTAGGCCGCGAGATCGTCGTTTTTCGGCGGTTTAGCGCGTTTTCTTCTAATCGCCGATTCGTTTAGTACACAATCATCATAAGCCTTTTCGGTACGCGCCTACCTATACATTAATGTGATGAAAGTATTTAGTACTCGTTAAACAGCGATTTTTAACATTTTTATTTCGTACACAGCTATCGCGTATAGAAATCGTACAATATGGAACGTCAGAGTTCTGGAAATCGACTAGGTAACGCCCACACTGGAGACGATGTCGAGAACGTCTGGAAAATAATGAATGTGTTTGTACAAAAGTGATTTTATTGAATATTTTTATCGTTACGTAGTCTCGTATAATAGTTGATTTCTAATCGAGATTTCAAACGTATCATATAATACACGAAATAACAAAACAACCGTATTTGCGAACCGTAAATAGGACTTGTAATTATCGGTTAAGACGTTCTAGGCAACGTCGTCGCACTTCTCGAACACGCGGAAATTTCGTTAATTTTGATTTAAATATTTTATATGGATTTTCCATGATTCCCTGTAACGTGTTCAGACATACTCTACCCATTATGTCATCATTGCATGAAAAAATTGCCGTGAAAACAGTCTTAAAATCAATCTTACGCCCGTATTTTATAGACACCAATTCGATATTCTCCTTTGATAAAAACGATATCCACCCAAAATGATAATCGATACAACTTCAGCGGTATAATTTCGTAATTTGGTTTAATATAACGAATATTTATGCAAGTTTGTTGCACGGCCGGACAACGACGAGTCGATAAACTGTCGACGGACAATGAATCAAATCAGTTTAAACTTTTGAATTTAACGGACTGCCGGTTTTAACGCGCGATTTATTTTTGTACCGTCGCGATTCGATTAATTTCGACACGATCTGATCGGATGTACGCGTGGCAAACAATCTTGACGGTAAAACAAAAAGGGAAAAAACATACAACATGATTTTTTTTCTTTTTCACTTCGAACTTTGCGTTCCGACTAACTGACTCAATTTGAAAAGCGTCATTTTGACTCGTTTACTCGTACGAGTCTGTCGTTTTCGATAGGTTTTAACACCTATTCGTGTAAATCCCCGGAAATAATAGAGGTTCTCCGTATCTCATCTATATCACAGATCGCACAGCTCGTATAATATGACCAGCGTGGATCGTATTCCTCGTGCTGTACTTACGTCTCCTCGTGGTAAATCGAGAACACGAAGCGTGTGAAAAAAAAACATATTATACAGGTACTTAAGTCTACTCCGAAACGAGGTATTCGCGTGTCAGCAGTAAATCATTTTCATAAGCGATATAGTAAGATTACTATAAATTATAATATGCTGCAGGGTTTATCGATTCTATATATAAGACGTTCGGAGACGTCAACTAAAAAAATAAAAAGTCGTTCGTTGACGGCCCATGATATCACACGCGATCGATTTGAAAAAAAAGAATAAAAAATTATTCCGTGTGTACACGACCGATGCTTATCGATCGGGATGAAATGCCGATCTGACGGACGGTGTTGTTCGATCGGACGTGAACATCTCCGCGGACCAATTAAATAGAAATGTTTAAAACGTATTTACGGTTTCCTAACCCGTCGAACGAGACACGCAGGTATATAATACACTAATTCAATAAAATACGTATAAGAAGTGTGGGGAGACGTAATAAATTTCTTCTTATAGTGCCGTCGTTTTTTTTTTCACCATTATTTCGAGTATATTCGTTGATTACGCTGCGTAATAAAACAACGTCGTCGTCGTTGTTGTTGTCGAGCGGACTCGAAATCGATATTCACGCACATTAACGCAAAGTCTCTTCCGATTCACAATATATACGATGCCGTTATATTTCGTCTATTTGTTAGACCTAAATCGTGTCCGAATGCGCGCAGACCGAAACTGTAACGACGAAAAGTAGTTAAAAGTACCCACCGAAAGTGTTTTTACGATCTTGATAAAATGTACACCGCGGTGGACGTCATTTTTACACGACTCCCGTTCGAACCGAAAAAACAGACGATATTCGGGCGGCAGTTTGACGCACTTGTCTTTAACAAAAAACACACACCTCTGTGTAAATTTTTCTGTAAAAAACTCGTAATATCGTTTTTCGACAGAAATCTCTACCACGATAGCGGCGATACTATTTTTCTTTGAATTTCGACACGTCGTCAACGCCGCGGTTCATCACCGACATCAACTCTTTTGAAAACCGTCATGCTCCGATCGAATTGTTTCGTCGGTTCTATTCGTCTGCGACCCGCGTTATTGTATACACGCGCCCGCCGGCAAATCTATGTAATTAATAATTGTGTTGTACAACACATTAACTGCTGCTCCGAACACGACGAAAATGTAATACTACCGACGTTTTATACGTATCCAGTGCCGCGGTCGCGGCGCAGAGCTAAGTAAAAAAAGAAGAGCGCTTGACGACGGCGGTATAATTACACGAAACAGCCAACTCGTATTTAAACAATGTAATTTTACGAAAAATGATCCGACCTCTCTGTAGCTTAAACCAACGAACCGATTGATTTGAAATTTACATGGGCTGGTTCAGTATACTATGTAGATGATACTTTTATAAATTTTAAGTTAATTAGAGGATTACAGCCAGAGTAATATGCAAAACTATTAGCTAAGTAATTGCTAGAAATGCTATTTTTTTCAACAAATAAACAATGTATATGTTGTACGCGCCGCTGCGTTAGTGCTGGCCGCCCAAACTTCCCCTTCCAAGTAGCTAGACTAGTATCTAGTTATGTTGTACGCGCCACTGCGTTAGTGCTGGCCGCCCAAACTTCCCCTTCCAAGCAGCCAGACTATAATATAGTATTATTTCTGCGTCACGTCGGTTGCTATCGCATTTTGATCCGCGAGTGTGGTAGGGATAATGCCGACACGATATGCCGATATTTGCATTATCGCCGTCACCACTGACCACTCACCGATGCATTCGTGTTCTGAGTTTCTAACCGCGCGGTCTTTTCTTGATCTGACCACAATTATTAATTTTGGTCCCTTGGGTTAAGAATTATATTCTGAGTATAGTACGCGTCATTATTACTATAACTTTTTCCGTTGATATTTTGACCGCATGTTGGTATATACGGAATAACGCGTAATATATAATATTACGCGTTAAATAATATAAACTGTATAGTGTACAGTTGTGTCACTTGTGTTAAAACCAAGTGTTTGTGTGCTTGCGACAGTACCTAATCAAGTCGTTTTCAACGAATATACCGATATTTAGAGTTCAAGAATTATATTCTGACTATAAAACGCGTCATTATTACTATAACTTCTTCCGTTGGTATTGGTGTATCGTTCCAGCCTGCCCATTATACAAGTATCATTCGTTATAACAATAAATGGGTTAGATGCAATGATACAAACATACATTATGAACGATGGCCTCGTGGAGCTAAAGACGTTTACATTACTGTTTTTCAACAATATTCATAAAGTAAATTTTAGTATATTTAATCCACAAAGAAATTTTGCACTCCCCATTTTTCAAAAATTATAGCTTAACTAGGTATATTCAGACCATAAATAAAAAATTAGTGATATCTTAACAAAAACACTCCGCCAACTACGAGTAAAAACCTCGCTAAG
>CM029360.1:35485887-35511591 GCA_017140985.1 Hormaphis cornu
GATCCGGAACGGGATGGATACGGCTGACTCCCGAAACAAACGAATTTCAATATTGAGTAATGCGAAAAAAAGAATACAGCGCGTGACACTGTCGGGGCCGGATTTAGACTTGACGGGGCGAATCTTTCTTCGGAGTCCCTACAAGAGTAAAAAGATTAAAAACATCTAACGTCCAAAAAGAAATGAATTCGCGAACTTGCACATTAGAACTATAATGTCCACCTGAAACAGATGTCTCGCGAATCGTCACAACTCGACGTAATAATTTTACAGCCCGAATGATATACGTGCAAAACGATATTTATTTTTTAAAGTTGTTTTTTTTTCGCGTTAATTTTCTAAACTGATGGTCAAAAAGTTTAAAAATATCTCTTATTTGGATGCCCGGCATTTGGATGCCCTCCAAACATCTGTTGTCCGGCGCACCTGCCCTCAAGAACCTCCGTCGAACCCGGTCCGGGTCATCTGGTCAATATGCACTGCAAACGAGTGCCGCTCAACCAACAGAGGGATGACGACGAGTATCGCGTTTCCTCGAGCCCGATCGATCCGAGTATATCTGAAAAGTGAAGAACTTAGATACCCGAAAAATCGTAGCATTCGCGTGTATATGAGACCACTGTACGGGTTTTGGACGCCAAATGAATGCATTTTGTAATCAAACTTTATCCGAAAGAAACACATTTTCCTAAAAAGTGAAGTATGATATAGTCATTCGTCTGCAATTGTTGTTCTGTTGACTTCTGCTAACTTCGCGGCGGACTTTTGATAGTTGGTACAACATTATTTATTTCGATCTTAATTAATTTTCTTTTTTGCCCACAGGCGAATCCAGGAATTTAACGCAGAGTGCAGTACCGCAACTTTAAAAATTATTTTTTTGGTTATAAATGTAAAATGATTGAAAAAAAAAACTATGAAGAGATCGTAGGTTACATATTTTTTTAGAGAAAGTGTTGGTAACGGACGGATAATATTATTTTACCGACGCCTACTTTGGTTTCACACGAAATTCCATTAAATTCCGGTCGCACTTACGTGCGACTTATGGCCTTTTCGACGGAAATCACATCTCGATAATTGAATACCGGAAATGTACGGAACCATTGAGGCGATCGGGACGTAAATAATTGGTTACGGTGTAAACAATTATGAACTTTAATATTGTGTTCGTACCTGTTGGCGGCAGAACGTGTAAAACACCAAACTCGGGCCCAACATTAATCAATTATTTGAATTATTTTTGAACGCGATTCGTTTGCAGGTAAACGAGCGAGTGTGGGCGACGGTCGCAGACGAATGAGTTTCTATAGTTAATTTGACGGCAACAACGCAGCCAACGCTCGAAATGAAACAATAAAGAGCTTATTATACTTGCGCAGGATATTAAATAATATAGTTAGGTATGTTTTTTTTTTCACACATAAAACGGAAATTTAATAATACAATTGTGTATTCACGTGACCGTACGTAAACCAGGTGAATTTTATCGGAACTGCAAGTAAAAATAGACTATTCCAAATGTTCATATTTAAAATATTTTAACAAAAACCACCGGTAACTGAAGCCTCGTCGTTTCATACTTTTGAGAAATAAAAACGTATTCACGAAATGGGGCTATTACGTCTAATTTTATCGCACCAAACATTAAAGTACTCGTATTTTCAAGACAACTTTTGTCAAAGTTTGTCGACCGTCTCCGTCTGTTTAAAAAAAAAAAACCATGTTTCTCAGACCGTTTAAACTTTTTTCATAAAGATTTCTCCTCTTTGTCGGATCTTTTTAGATTTCATTGTTCGTTTATCGACGACGTGCGTATTTTACGTCTAAATTTTAATGAGGCTACATTTTGTAATGATAACTCTGCTGGAACGTGCACTGTATTGTCACGATTTTTAAAAACTGTTCAGAACGCACCACCACCAAATAAAATCAAACAGGATACATCTGTACGATCACACTGTTCGACGATATCGAAAAAATTCATAATTTCTCCATAACCGTATTATACTGACTTATACAGTTTTTTTCGTTCATTCCACGGGTAATAAATAAATATTATGGCTATACGACACGTCACATGGCCTCTAAAAATGCACACTTCACTAGGAAAAATATTAAAACCGCTTTCCACAATAACCAGCCGACAAAAAAAAAAATCAAATATTATAAAAACAAAAAAAAATTAATCGAATACAACTATCGGCCTTAAGTACACGTCATCATCAATTACTATTACAATGAACGGCGTTCAACAATGCATATTGTTTGAGGCTGGGTTGAGCTGCTATGTTGATAACTATTATGATAGGACGACGAATAATTTTTATGATTTTTTTTTTTTTTTCAATTTACTCAAATTATTCGGCGCTTTGTGAAGAGAACGAGTGTATTGAATTTCATGATTATTTATCGTTCGGAATATTTGAAGTCGAATGGTTCGAACGCGTGCAACCCCTATAACAATATAAAGTTACCTATAGTTATTATTTCATGCGTTTATAGACATTTGTCGGGGGTTCGGTCGAAACTCGATTAGTTCTCGTATTAGTTCCCCAAAATCATCCGTTATTTCGGTTTATTCGAATAAAAAAACTCGATTATAGGTTCTCCGAACGGTTTTTTCCTCGGATCGTCGTAACGTTTCTCGACAAAAAAAAACAAATCTCGGCGTTTATTATGTCCGCGTTTTTCTAATCGTTTTCCGCGGTGTTCGCTTCAGCCGTTCGCCACTCGGGATTTTACGGTGCGAATACGGTCTCGACCGTTTCGTAAAATGGTTCTTAACCCATAATATCGCGTTTTCACGAGATAATTTTTGAAAACGTTTATTTTCAAAGAAACTAACCGGCGACGGAAACACTTGAACCGTGACGATCAATTTTAAACACGGCCGTTAAATTACGAAAACTTATTCGGAAAACCATCGCGGAAAAACATCGTTTAGGCGTAAAATAATACTCGCGTTGGATTCGACACATCTGCAGCGTCTCGACCCACCAGGAACATCACGATCGTGGAAACGCTAAATTATACGTTTTAAAAATCAAAAACTGCAGCTCCCGAAAGTCTGATACGCGCAGTTTCTCGATACGATCGGGATAACCGTTTTCTACGACGAAATCGTGAAAAATACAACCGTAATATCGCATCGGAGATATTAAATCACGACCACCCGGGGTTTCTGGCTAAAGGATAGCCGAAAACGATGCGGTTTATAATACAAAACGAGTCTGTTGTGTCGTGTTAATACGATATGATGGTCCTCCTGAAAAGAGCACGGAATCGTAACAATGCGTAATGTGATCGTTTGAAAGGTCGAAGGGTTTTGTTCTTTTTTTTTCTACGAACCCATTCGACTGCTTCGGCAAAGTTGCGTATTATGTTAAAATAACAATATTACCATACGCATTATACGCGCGCCGCTCTTCGAGGATCGCCAGAGGTGGAAAAAAAACAAAGAACAGACAAGAGCGTATACATACCTATGCTGTTATTAATGTTAATTTTTTTTATTGTTATTGTTATGCGAGGCAATAAATAAAATGTCAACGCGCGCCGCCGAGACCTTTAAGCGTAGTACCATCCGCGTATTATGATAATACGCATATGTGCACGGCGAAACTCGGCTGTCTATATTGTTACTTACATTATACGAATAATATCGTTAACATTATTGTGCGTAGGCGGGCTTACGTATAATATGATATTATGTTAATCGCGATTCTCTGGTGAAGAAAAAAAACAAGAAGAAAAAAACGCGAATAGTACTGTACGATCGTCCTCTCGACAGATAGGATGTACGAGATGTGTAATATTATAATATTTCGCGTACCTACGCCTAGTTTTAAGTCGACGAGTGTTGTTTTCTCGAAAATAGAGCTGGCAGTCTTAACAGGCTGCGAGAAAAAAGAACATCGTACGCGGAAGAAGTGAAAAAAGTGGTTGGCAAAATGATATGAACAGCCACGAATCGCTCGGAAAAGAGGAAAAAGTACTCTACTAACCGAACCGAGTTCATCAAAACAAATTACATCCTTTACCACATAGGTGGGCATGGACTAGTTGGAAAGTTGATTATTTTTTGTTTTTATTCAGTTAAAAATCGTATTGCACTGACTATCAACTATGTATAGTTTATCATTGTTGTTGCGTATACACGAGCGTAATATTCCAACAAAAAAAAACGATCGTCTGCACCCGTCAGTTTTGCCGAATAGACGGATTCCGCCGCCAAAACCGGTAAAAATTTATTGAACAAAAAAATAATACCGTTGTTATTTTCAATCATAAAAAAAAAAATACCGAATCCGCCTTTACCCCCCAAAAAGTAAATATTTTTAGCCACATAACATTCTTACTTTTGTATAAAACAGTTTAGAACTATTAGATGATCGAATTCGTACGCAACTATTTTATCCAAGTACACGTTGTTGAAACGCGAAGGCTCGACAAGTGCATAATAATCGTTACATAAATTATTTTTTTATCAAATATTCTTATATCGGCTGCTACCATAGTATAAAGACGACGTTCGTTTTGAGGTATGATATTTTTTACATGAAAAAAAAAAAAACTCATAAGTGTTTTTTTAATTTTTCTACGTCTTGTACGTTTTGTTGAGTTTCTTGTGCAGCCGAAACACGAACCGATTGTGTGCATTGTCTACGAAAGACTTATACGCACAAGTATGAAAATAATTTATAATTTTTTTTTTTTTCCCGTAGAGTAATCCTTCGTAACGTGCTGCGTATGACAGTAAGTATATATATGAAAGATTTATTTTCTCGAATAATTTGACGGGATTAAATACATCATAGGATTAACGGATTAGCTGCAGCAGCTACCGTTCGTTGTTGTTGTTCAAAATTGAAAAACTATAAAAATTGAATACACCACAACAATTATAAGGATTGTTTACTTAACACGAATGTATTGTTAGGTACTTGTGACGTTCAATCGGAACGTCTAGCTCGTGTGAAAAATTTTGCTACGGAATACATTATTCTAGTCATTTATATAGTAGTATGATTTTATTTCATTTTTAAAAACTTCGACAAGTCGACTTTGTGCGGGACCATGTAGCGATTGTTTGCAAAATTGTTTTAATAGCTAATAAATTAATACCTAGTTAGCGCTTCTCGGTAGTGTAAAAGATTCGAACGACACATTCAACGTTTATGTAATTTTAATACGAGTATATTTTATAGCGTAATCTGCAACGTTTAGCATAACCTCGATCGGTTAAACATTATATTATTGTCATTCGTGTAATACTCGAAACGATTTGATACGACGCCTCTCTCTAAATTTGGAAAGTGTGTTTTATTGTAACAAAAAATAATCCACACAGACGTACGCCGTTCGACAAATTTCAAAAGATTTCCGCGCATCAAACAGTATGAATCAAAGGTAAAATTCACCGTTGACAAAGTGTACTGCAGCTCGTACCGAAACAACAAATAATTATTGCTCGCCTAAGAAAACAACGCGTCCGTACAAGGACGGTACAGAAAATACTTAAATATACTGTTCAAAATTTTTTAATGGGAAACGTAATCGGTTTGTTTTTTATTATTTTCACTAGACTTAACATCGACTCGTTTGTGTCAAAACTAGAATACAACGTGTTTTAACGTTTTTTTTGTTTTTTTTCACCCGACTCCGTTGTTTTACGATTCCCCCCGTCCATTAGGAGTTCCGTGTGTAATCAACGAGCCGACGAACCGACTTTTTCCGTCTCCCACCTATATAACACGGCTAATTACCGCCATTAGTCGACGACCGCGGCTGCTCTCGACTTCTACCGTGGTTTTTATGACAAATACCAAACTCTGCCGTCACTCTGCCCGAAACGAGTCCAAAAGTAGAGTCCGAAAAGTCTTCATCATCGACCGAAATAAACACAAACCATCTTCCGTCGCACTACAACAATAAATACGGTCTCGTAATAATCCAGCCGAATTTCGTTAACTTCTCTGGAAGTGTACTATCTAAATCTAAATCGATCTAAATCGTTTTATAGACGTCACGTTCGTACTTTTTCAGATACTCTACTGACAATTGCTTTCAGCGTCAAAACGATTAGAACGACTCACTCTGATCGACTGAATTTTCAACGGAACAAGAAGTTTGGAGAAGTTATATTCTTACACGAGCGAACTTGTAGATTTATAACCAGCTATTGTTTTCTGTTGAAAACACCGATCGCGCAATATGTAGAAAAAAATTCATAAATTATGATGAAAATTTAAAATGATTCGAAGGTAGTTACTTACTCGATATTTTTGAATGAGAGAAAAACCGTTCCTCATTTAGAATTTTCTTGCTCGTTTAAATATTTGAACGGCTCTTTTGTCAACGTTACTTCGTAGGGTCGATTTACCCCACACGACCGGCACAACTCGAGTCGAACGTTTACGGTGGAATTTAAGTGAAAAAATCATACGGATCGTACGAACCGCTATTTTCGGGATGAAACAAAACTTTGCAGGAGTTATTCGTGGTGTTATTAGAGTCCGTGTAATCATCGTATCACTGTAATTGGGTAGTTACTACGAGACCGAATTCGAGTATAAAAACAGTATACGATAAAACGAATTGATTTCCCGTATTCTCTCTCTTGGTAAATTTCAGGGCGCGCCGCTGGAAACGGCGGAGGTATTTTTAGAAAATCTGGGGGCACCATCCTTTACTCGAATCAGTTCAGGCCATTATTGACCAACTCATCCTATAACTTCGTAGCGGATAAGACCAGAAGCCTGAATTTTCAGTGATCTGCGAGCAAGCGTTGGATAAACACGGTACACTTCAAATCTCATTCGATTTTGAACGGGTAGCTTAAGAAACCGTATAACAAGTAAAAGTTTCTTAATTTTTTCACTCACTATGACTGACCATCATCGAAACTCTAAGGCACTGTTAGCAGACACAGAAATTTAGAATTGGTGTTTAATATGCAACAATGATATTTCCGTCCAGTTTTCTAGACACGCCGACTCTGTAAGACTCCCATAAGACCCCAGACTGATTAATACGTTCGCAGTGTACCTGTATATGTAATACGCAAAAGTCAGGTACGCTAAGTCTAAACAGTGCGCTGATGTACTATTTGTTTAAAACACAAAAGATTTTTAACTATATCAGATGTTGTTAGGTTAGCTAATGGCGTAAAAACTTGAGACAGAAGGGCCCTTGAGTAGGTAGGGACTGAATAAATCGACCGACTTGGTATATTACACGGAGATCTCACAACTTTTCACCGAGTTTCGAGGCTTGGTGGTTTTTTTTTTTTACAATAGTTATGTTTTTGATGGCCAATAATAATTTATGACGTGATAAATTCGTTGTGCGCGCGCGCGTCACATCGCGTCATCGCCCAGAAGCCGGCCGCCCGAAGACAATGGGGGCCGGACAAAACGCTACGACCCACCGGCGCGGCACAATAATAATATTGTCTATCCGGTTCGAATCCATTTGTCATCTCGTGATTGATTCTCGGCCGGTTCACAATGGCGTGTAAAAACGGCCGGTCGAGTTATGGTTTTTATATTACTGTTGTTTTCGTCCTCTGCGTCGTCGTCGTTCTCGTTGTTTTTTAATCGTCAAAAACGCGTACTCACGTGGTAGTAATAACGCAGGAAAACAAGAACGGCGCGTCGTCGGAGACTCTGAAAACGTGTATAGCTCGTCTCGACGCGAACAGTATCGTAAAAATTGGTCGGCCGTTTCTACCGTATCCTCGGCGGCGGCAACCGATTAAAGCAGCAATATCTTTTCAAAAACTATCGAGTTGATACTACATACATCGAAGGAGAGAGTCTTTTTTTTTTTTATACTAAACGTACGGTATTTATTTATGGAAACGAAAAAACAAAAGTTTTTTTTATAAATACGCTTTTAATTGGACCGTTTTTTTTTTTTATGCCGAGTAGACATCGAAATTCATTAGCGCGCGTTCACTGAGCTCGTTCAGAATCGATATTTTTGTGACTCAGTGCTCTCGGAAGGAACGGAATAACTTTTAGTTATAAGACGGATATATACATTTTTCAATATCCGTCTAGAATCGTATTTGGGGATCATTTTTTGTAATTGTCAATCGCGGAGACAACGGCGTGGATTTACTTGTTACTACGATTTATTAGTTGAATATTTTTTTGTCAGGATTAAATAGCGACACCGCGTGTTAAGTAAACGACTGTATAACAGTAAGTCTGTACAAACGTTACAAACTTTTGTAAATATTTCTTATAAATTTGTTTAGTATAATAAGTCTGTTCCCTGTCGAGGACATCATATGTTCGGAACGTCGGAGATTCTTCAGTTAGAATTAAAATTTATCACAAAACCGTGAGGTTTTTTTTTCTGCGTATGATTAAAGGAAAGTTTGTTTTTAAGGTAATTGAAACGAGCCTGGAATCGGTTCCTTTTTGACAAGACAAAGCGTGAACTAATTCCTATTTAAGAAGATTCGTCCCGTTTTCTACTAAAAAAGACAAAAAATATACTACATTAATTGTGGACGTTTGTTAGTGAACTCACAGATTCCATTGGTTCACAATTAAATCTTAATAATTATTAGTACCTGTATGTTTAATAATCGTACGATTATGAGACATAAATTATGACTCTCTATAAAAAATATATTTATACATATAAAGTCGTTTATACGAACACGTCAATACCTACGTTTCTTTGTTTTTTTAAATTTAAAAAGAAATTAATTTCGTACGAACACGTCGAATTTTTCGTTTTATAATTTTTTTATTTATTTAGTCAATATATTTCTCAGTGCAAACTAACGACCATGAAACGTACAATGTGTGTTGGCGCACTGCCCGTTGAAATAATACATCTGTAACGATTAAAGAGAAGACGATAAATCGTGTGAGATTTTAATATTTATCTAGCTAGACGAAATAAGTCCTCGAATAAATTACAAGTACTTAACGAATTATTACAACAAAATCAACGATAAGGCCGCAGACATCGAAAATGACGGGAAGGTGCCTTGGTGAGCAAATAACAATAATAACATTTATAATTAAGTAAGTGCGCGTATTCGTAATACGCGTGATGTTATTGTATTTAGCGTTCGTAAGTTTTACACGAAGTGAAAAAACATATAATAGTTATGTTATATTTTAATGTTTAAAAAAAAATACGTACATTAATAATAGTCCGTGTTTTCTTGTTATTAATAGCAGTTTATCACATTATTATTATCACGGACTTGTTGTAAGGTCAGACATTATTAATCGGTCCAATGGCGTAAAGAGGTACACACGATTTCGTCTTAGGGTAGGTATTCGCAACATTAACATAATAAACACGCCATACATTTATCGCGTTTTTATTTAAATTAATCACAAACCGTATAAAAATAATATTTATTATCCGTCGATAAATCAAAAACCACTGTCGGTGTATCGATTTAAATGCAAATACTAAAAAAGTATATAATTATCAAAAGTATCTACAAACCGTTGTCGAAATTTCGTAGATACGTACGAATTGCATACGTTGCTTTGGTCGTCGGGCACTCTACGTTTTTCACGATTCTCAATCGAATTCTACTTCGTTGATAATTTCTGTACGTGTTTTCGTTAAAAGCGATGCAGGTACACTTTAAAAATCGGTTTACACTGATTTCAAATGATATACCTGACAATACTGATGTAACAAATATTCCAACAACGACAAAATTCAGTAAAAAAAAGGTTGTATTTTCATGGGCATGCATTAAACCATTAAACAATGCATTGCTTACAAAAGTCACCGCTCTTTTGAACATTTATATGTGTATGACACGAATATTTTTGATACTATTGTATGATGTTTTAAGCCTATCCAATGCGCGTGGAAAGTTCAAAGAGTTGAATTTATAATTTTTGGAAGAGTTATTGCCAACAAATTAATAGCAAAAAAGACGAAATAATAACGCGATTAACATGGGTAAAAATACATTTTAACAATATTATCAAACTTTTTCAACTGCATTTTATAGATAAATAATATTATGTTTCAAACCCTGTGTAAAATTCACTAATCTCAAATATGAAAACCACCCCTCTACGTTATTTACTAACCAAAACCTAAAGAACTATAAATTTTTCAAAATTCTAAACACGATTTGAAAATTATTTAAACTGTTTTTACATTTTTATGACGTTTTAACTTTATCTGTTCAAACTACAAGTGAAATTATCAACAAATTTGAAAAATCGTTGTAAGAGCCACAAAATAATAACACACGTAGACAAAAACAAAAGAATAAACTGTGTAAAAACGTCCATAAATCAAAATGTTGTGTTAACTGTTTTTTTGAAAATTTGCATTTTATTTTTAATGGAATTCAGCAATAAACGATTCAGTCTCAATACACCTAGTTAATATTTTCACATGATTTAACGTCTGAATGGTTTATGTAGTATTTTGCATAACCGTTTGACTTAGATTGATCGCGTGATTTTAAGTAAAAAAAATAAAAATCGATGAATATATTGTACAAAAGTATTTTTAAAACACCTATAAAAGAATTTAAATTTGGAAAACTATTTCCCTCAAATAGTCGTTGATACCGTAGGTAGATTCTATACGTTAGGAGTGATCAATGTGTCTATATTTATACATCATCGATATAAATATGAAAAATACATAATATTCAAATGTACGTATCGTAAAAACGTAAATAAGCGTGTTAAATCATTTCATGTTGGTGTTCGATCATGCTAAAAAGGTAAATTGCTATTAATCTTTTAAAAATGAAAATTTTTAATCACCTGTAGTAGTATATAGGTACTAAACAGGTTTAAGTCTTCAAGGAAACAAAAAAAAAAACCAATTATTTTGAAAATAATAACCAAAACGTTTATAAATTTATGAGAAAAATTATACATTTAAATTGAGGAAAAAATTTAGTTGCTATATGCTTTGCGCAGAGATCGTTTTTCATAACATCTTTTAACTAGACGTTCGGCTATCAAACGAACGTAATCATTTTTGTTGAAAAACGAAACAAATCTGTGTTTGGTGATACACAGATTGACGTGTGTACACATTAATGTACGAGAAACTTTTTAGGTACAGTGGTTATTAAATAGGGTTATTTTTAAATCGTATAAAACTTTTTTTAACGTTTTAGTTTTAAATTATACTTGCAGTAATTTCTTTACAAACTCTAAGACAAGAACAAAAATCAATTGACTATTGTGCTCCAACCTATGTGTCGGTTTTCTTGTGTACCTACGTAGCTATTCAAATAAATATTAAACTAGAGCAATGTAGACACGGTAAAGAATATAGTAACGATTGATCGCCTAACCTGAGACCGTTAGCGAATCAACAAAAGTTAATAATAAACAATATTGCAGATTTGTTAAAACAAACAAAACTTGCCGCTAGAAACAAGAGCAGCGACGTTAAGATAAAACCATTTTCGTAATTCAAATGCGGTTTTCGGTAGAACACTGAACAATCAAATAAATAATATACATGTATAAAAAAAAAAAAGACAAAAACTTTCTCTAATCTTTAACGTCATTATGTGCCGAGGTGCTCTCGAATAGTCTCTTCCCAATGAGATGTCGAATAACCCGACATTTTGTAAAATGAATGTTATCGACCGTTGAAATTAACGGTTTTCGCTGGTAGACCTATATAGAAGTTTTTGTTTAGCGTACTTTTAAGACCCACAAACGACGTGTTTATGATAAGTGTTCGATTTAGGCGACAAAAAACCGAAATGAAACTTGTGTAAAAAAGCCCAAACAACAGTTCACAGGTCTGGTAGACCGCGAGTTAAAAGCTTTTTCATTTTTCCCCTTTTTTCTCTCTCTCTCTTTCTCTCTGCGCGCTGTTATGTCGGAAAACAAAATCGAATAGGTTTCTATCGCGAAAAGGTTTTACGAGTACATACGGCCGAGGAGTATATTTTATATTGTAGAAAACATACACTTATCCACTTCAGTGCGGTTTGACAATATTTTGACCTAGTAGTGAACGGTACTTACGGTTTTTTTGTTGTATGAATCGCAACTTGCAAAAGCTGGTAACCATTCGGACTCAAACACATTAAATGGATGTTTTCGGTTATGACAATGTATACATTAACATTTAAGGCGTTCACGTTCGATACACTGTGCAATCACATCGTGTAAACACGTCCTAATGTATTATCTTCTTCTTTTTTTTTTTGCAATTCCATTTTTTTCAAATTCATGATACGAACATGCAACACAAACGCGCGTCAATATAATTTGTCTCCATAACACGATTTTCGTCTCTATTTTCTTACGTTTATTCGCCTTAAACATTAATCGTATCAGTTTATCTGATCAACGCAGGCGTTTCGACTTTGAATTTTCCTAGTTTGGAATGAAAACGAATTATGTATTCTTTTTCTTCTTCTTGAACGTTTGCCAAGTGTGCTGCGCAACGGTTTAGTAAACGTTATTACGTCTCCTGGGCACGATATACGTGTTATTACATCAGCTAATATTCATTATAAGTTACACCGTTTAAATGAGACGACAATAGTTATTACACACAAGTGGCGTCAAACATTTTACGTATAATAAATAATGCTCATATAGTATTATAAACAGTATCGTATAATATCGCACGATACTTAGTACCGGTGTGGTGAACTAAAATTTTCCAGAGGTTTTTTTTTTTTTGTCTTTTTTATAATTTTAAAACCGAAATAATAAAAAAAAAAATTAATTTAATATTGATATTATATACCTACGTAACTTTCAACAGCTATCCGTATAATGTATGACAACAACGTTAAATCAACTTTTTCTACTCGAATGATTCAATCTTGTTTTCACATCGATATTCCTTGGAAAATTGTCGTGCCATGTTTAAATGTAATCAATAGCTAACGTTCAACTTGAACATTCTGGACTCTTCGTTTGTGGTCGATATTTAAGTTTTGAAGAGATTTAAATTCTTTATTGATTTTTGAGTTCTTCACCCAACTTATAGTAAAATAATCACAATTTTTACATTTTATGAAGTTAGTACGTACAATAAAAATAAACTACTTAAAAAATACTTTGAAATATTATACGGGTGTAACGAAATGCGTAAAACACATTTTAAAACGCTTAAAAGTACACGTTTTGTTAACACAGTGTAAATTCATCATATAAATTATTATAGTATAGTTCTTTTATACGACGAATCTGTTTGCACAAATCGGCATTTGACACAACGGCCTGATGGGTAAAACTTATACTTACATCGTGGTCAATACTTTTATTGAACGCATGAATATGAAATTAAATTACAATCTACGACAAAAAATAAATTTTACCGAAGAACATTTCCCACAGTTTATAAAATGTCTTACGAAATTTCATTTCGTCAAGGGCAAAATCGACGTAACTGCCATATTTTATGCACTCGGTTTATAATACATTACGATGAATCGTTGTTCGACGAGAAACTAACATGCGAATCGTTAACATAATAACGTAAAAATTTGCATTATCGGTCAACGCTATTTACGACGATTTTCAAATTCATGTAATGAATTTTTAAATGCACGCAACGTTATGATTTATAATCGCTATTACGTCTTTACGATTGCAAAACCGACATTGCTTTTGACCATAATAGTTATGAATATTGTATTGTACCGGGTGGTCGTTTATAATAATATATAATTTTATGTGGTTGAAATCGCACAACAAAATGTTCAATTTCGCTATTATTTAATAATCAATCGGTTAAACCACACGGGTTTTATGAAACAATAACTGCGAATATCTACACACAAATTTCAAGATAACAAAGCTTTGTAAATCGTTCGAATGATTTCGAGTGAATTACCTATAAAGAAAAGTTGCAGATTTGATGTTCTTGTTCGATTTATCGAACGGTAATATTAATTCCTCCTCTCAACGATCGGTTACAATCATCGTTAGTACAAGGTCAAAAAATTAATTTTACGTTCCATTTTATTACAATATAATAAGTTATTATAAATTATTATTAATAACTGTAAAGTTCCGCATCATTTTTCCCCAGAATTCTTTCATTAGCTAGCAAAAAAGTCAAGGGTCTAACATCTTTTCTTTTTTATCTTTTTTAGGGATTGTATGATGCAAATAAGGTTTCAGCAGTTTTATAAATTGGTTATACCAGTCAAATTGTCTTTCTGAAAATGGTTCTGAACTCGTTCTGTTGTCTGTTATGTTTTTACTGGACAATTTTTGAAAATATTTATTTTTAAAGAAACAAATGGTAATATTGAAATTATGACGGTGTTTGATCAATTTCAAACGATCATAAAATTATGAAAACTTATTTATCTGCCAAATCGTCTTGTAAAAACAGTGTTTAGGTTCTTGTTTTTAATTTAAATTCAATGGTTTTTACCCGTTTTTAACGTAACGAAATGTAAATAAATATTAATTTGTTTAGAGTATTTTCAATGTACAGATTAAATAATGTGTGTTGGCGATAAGTAAGTTGCACCTTTGTCTAACTCCTTTTTCAATATCCGCTTCTTCTCACGATTTACTTTCTTTTTCTGTCTTAAGTATCGATATATCTTACGGTTTTCATATTAATATTGAACAATTATTGTGCCCAGTTGACGTTGTCGAAGGCTTTTCCCAAATCAATGAACTCTATATACACCTTTTCCACGATCCTAAAACCAAATTGATCTTCCTCTAGGTTTTCATTTATTCGCGCTTCCATTCTGTTGTCTTCGTTAATATTTTTTGATGCACGTTATTAGACTAAAGTTTCTACGATCATCAAATTTTTTTCTGACTTTTTTTTTTTCGGTGATATGGCAATATATTAAGCACTTCTCGGAATCTTCTAACCCTCTTTCGTAATGTGTCATTAATGTGTCTTTTCCTCGGCCTTCCGTCGCTTTTAACATTTCTGCCGCTCTGCGCGATATGTAGGTACATAATATTGTAATAATAAATGCATAATATTGCACGTGTCGTCGTGACGCGCGCGTTATTGCAGCATCCGCGACCTACAGTGAAAACAACAACAACAATATTATCTTACGAAAAAAAATTTAAAAAGTACGTCTCACCTTGAAAGTAGTAAATTCCTATGTCATATTATACGAATAATACGCATATGTTATTACGTTTTATACACGTATTACGCGTTGCCACTTTTCTTGTGATCATTATCGTTTTCGCGTGTGTGATATGTGTGTACTCCGGTGTATTTTTTTTTTGTTTTCTCGTATGTATTTTTTTTATAATTGCCGTTTAATATCTTGTTTACACTGTAATATGCAAATGCGACGAACGTGCATAATCGTTCGAATTTGTTTGTTCCGGACACCCGCGGCGATGAAATATTATTACAACGATATTCATCACGAAGTACCTAAAAAAAATAAATTTTATAAAAAAACAAAACGCGGTGTGTTGAAAAATCCAAACGAATAATAAGTAACGGATAATGATATGCGCGCGCGTTTGGACGGCGAGAAAAAATTTCAAAACTCGGCGCACTGTTAATTAAAATCGGAGTGGTCCCGCTGTTTTTTATTCTTTTTTTTTTTTTGTACCCGAGTTCAAAAAAACGTAATTTCATACGTACTCCGAGGCTGTGATAACTACAACACAGTATTATTCCCCGACGCGCGGTAATAAGTCTCCGCGGTGTGCGCGCGTTTGCTAGCCAGACTATTCGATGTGGCTACTTAGGGGGTCGAAAATAATAACAATAATAATAATTATAACGATAGTAATAAAATTTCATCTTCTTTTCTCTCGTAATATATATATATGTTTTCTTTTTCCATTTTAATCCAACTCGGTCGTCGGCTTTCGTTTGTGTTCTCGCCGCGCGCACAATCGTTCCGTTACGCATTCGTGTGTCATTGTTCAACAATAATTATTGTACACCCAAACACGTAATACTACTAAATATAACGTACGCGACGGCTAAGAAACGAGAGCGATAAGAAAATTACGTTTTCTTTGTCCCGAGGGGTTTTATTTTTTTCGTATACCCCCGTATACTGTTATCCACGCGGTATTATATTACGTGTTTATTATTTTTTATTTTTGTTTCTTGTTTCACTATAAATATATCAACGAGAAATGTTTTTCATTATTCTGTATAATATCGAAGGGGGAAGATGCGTTTAAAAGCGCGACGGTGAAATGTTTTGACGTACACGTGTCGAATCCATTACCGACGAACCGTTTTTTTTTTTTTTTCGAAATTCGACGAAAAGGATTTGTACTCGAACAACGATTCAGTTAGGTGAGAGTATTCCAAAAAACCCTGTAGCGAAACATCGTATTACCCACCCATGGTCATCGATGTTGGGGCTGGAACATTTTTCAAGCGGCTAAAATTCTATGTTTAGTTTAAAACACGTAGAATATTAAGTTCAGCAAAAGATTTTGTTGATTATACAACTGATAAAATTGTGTTTCGAAAACAACTTTATTTGTGTAAAAGGGCCTTTCGTGGCGATACATCTGGCCGATCTGTCAATAGCTTCTTCCGAGTTTGTATGTCTCTTTCGCAGAGCCTAAGGATAGGGCAATCGCCCCAGCCATTCACCGAATAAACATGATATTATGTTCAACACTAAGTTCTACACACAAACATGTCCCGTCGTAATACACGGAGCTGCTGCTGCGTTTTCATCGCGGATTTTTCGACTACTATGCGAGTAATTTTCGTCTGCGGTCGGTTTTAAAACGTTCGAAACCGAGCACTTTATCGCGACCTAATCAGTTCATTTTTCACGTCGCAGAAATGATATATATACGTGCATAGTTACCTGTAATATTATTACGATGTGTTTATTCGTGTGGTTTGAAAATGTTTTCAACGCGCGTGAATCTATCGATGTCGCCGTCGTCCGGACCGCACGTTATCATAACGATAATACGTTCCGGGCATAAAAAAAAATACGTTTTCGAGTACACGACCTGCGTGTATCGATGCAAATTCTCTCGTTTCGTTTTTTTGTTCTCACACTAAGTACGTACTTTTTTATACTTTTTTCTGTACGCGCGCTGTACAGTGTTTTAAAGGAAAGTGACCTAGGGCACGATCGAGGGGAAAAAAAGCGCACGATCGAAAAAATTCGTCTCGCCCATTATATTATTCTGCGCACACGACGCGTAAAAACGCCGCGCGCCGTTTCAAATGCCTCCTCCGTCGCGTCGTGCGCGCGTTTATCTGACCGGGTTCATCTCGGCGCGTTCAAACGACAACTCCGGTCGCCGTGAACCGACAACGCGTTCTCGATTCAAATGTAAATACGATCCGTATATGTATTTGCATAAAGCTGTCGCGATGTTATCCATAAATATTGTACGGGCGAAACAAGTGTGATTCCGCGGTAGAAAAAGAAAAAAAAAGTATCGCTGGTCGGACGGACGTGAAAAGAACGATTGTTATTGTAATTTACATTTGTTGAAAGTAGGTAATATACATTTTCCAAAACGAACGAGTTCCGTAAAAACTTGAAAAAAAAAAGGTGCGCGTGCGGAGGTCACCGCAGTTCGGAAGGTTCGTTTTTTTTACATTTTTCGTGCGATAAATCGCATTACAATGAACGTTATGAAGCTCGCGAACAATATTAATGTAAAACATTCAACGTTAACATTATGTCCTCTCTAAAATGGTTCAAACGATTTGAAATGTTCAGCGCTTTGTCCGATGATGTATGTAAAACAAAAACTCGAAAAATCATTGTGGACGACTAAAAATAGCGGTATAAAAGCTCCGTGCGAAAATACCAACTGTTTAAATCGGAAACTGTTCCCCGTGTAGAAAAAATTGCCTACGTTGTTTCTAAGCTGAAAATTTAAGAATTCTTCGTAACGATCGACAGAAAGTTCTTTGTACTGTACTACGAATTCCTCTAAATATCGAAATTTTCGTATAATTTTACGGCGTTTGAACGTGGAATATAAACTCTAATATTCGAAATATATACATTTTTTTTTTTACCGTAATTTATTAATGTTAAATGTACAGTGTTAGATAGGTGTACTACGGTTCTTAAACGTCGTTTAGTATTGTCGTTCATCATAAGGTTACATAAAATTCGACTTCTATTAGTACGATCACTTTATTATGAACTGAATTTCCTCCTCAATCACGCTTTTGGAGACTATTCGTTTTTACACGTATATTTAAAATATCCATCCGAGTAGTTTATTTCAAAAAAAAATAACTATTATTAATCATTTTTAACAACAATGTGCTCGAAAATCGTCAGAACGGACAGTAAAATCCGTCTTACTCCGAAGTAACACTGATGTGCGCGTTAACATCGTTCGGAGATTTTGAAAACGAGGGGGAAAAGTTGATGCTTATACAACACGGCATCGTCCTCGGAGTTAGTTTAGTAATATTATAATAAACAACACATCGCGATTCATAAAGAATATTTGCAGCGTACGATGTTGTTAAAGTGTAAAAGCACTCGTAGTGCGTTAAACACTTGAGACAGTCTTCAACAGTTACAATATCCATACGCGTTTCGTATTTATATAAGTATATAAAAAATCTAACTGACAGTAGTCCACTTTTTCGTGTCTGTAAACGACTAATTTGTCCGTTTAACCGCTCAAGCTCGCTCGTATCAACGCGTTTCGTTTGACAGATATTCAATTCTAATTAAGACTGTATTTATAACATTCGATAAAGTGTAAAACAACAAAGTGTTGTGTTACGTGCTAAAAAATAGGTACCTACACCGAAACGTCCTGCCATGCGATTTTACGGAGAGACATTACATAAGATATACAGACTCGGACAGTACAATGGAATGTTCAGTGTGAAATACTGTGTTATAGTAAAAAGAAATATTAGTATCGCAGACAACAAACACTTAAAAGAGTTAAAAACGAGTAGAGTATGTAACTAAAACAATAATGTATAGTCGTATGCCGACAGTCATTGCGAATGTTACACTAATTGAAATCGACAAATTAACTATTTTAATTAAACTATAAGGATCGTGAGTAGGTGGTACATTATCGAAATATCTGTGACGAAAGAAATGTTCGCTGTAAAACGTATTGATTCGACCTTGGTATTACACACCCTTCTCGAGACTTTTGAATGAATCGCTGTTGAAAATTAAATGTTTGGTGAGTTTGATAAAGTATAATCACTGATTTCATACCTAGAAATTTTACCGTTCTGTACCCGCTTTGACGATGACGATTTTACGATTTATGAAATTATAATGATAACTCAACTAACCTAACCTCAACATTCCCCGGTAACGTGCGAGCGGAGAAAACCGATGATGAACTTTGTACTGTGACGGATCGATCTGATTGGCCGGAGTGCACTAGTTGTTGACAATTATTTTTTATTTATTTATAACGACGTGTGGGTTTATCCCGCTCGACTTTCCCCGGTAACGTGCAAGCAGCGAAAACCGACGATGAACTTTGTACTGTGACGGATCGATCTGATTGGGCAGAGTGCAGTAGTTGACAATTATTTTTTATTTATTTATAACGATGTGTGGGTTTTTCCAGCTCGACTTTCCCCGGTAACGTGCGAGCGGAGAAATCGGGCGATGAACTTTGACCGGATCGTTCCGAGTGGCCGGGGCCTCATTTATTTTTTATTTATAATTCATTAAGTGTGGGTTTCTCCGGCTCGACTTTCCCCGGTAACGTGCGAGCGGCGAAAACCGACGATGAACTTTGTACTGTGACGGATCGATCTGATTGGCCGGAGTGCAGTAGTTGACAATTATTTTTTATTTATTTATAACGATGTGTGGGTTTTTCCCGCTCGACTTTCCCCCGTAACGTGCGAGCGGAGAAATCGGGCGATGAACTTTGAACTGTAACGGATCGTTCTGATTGGCCGGAATGCACTAGTTATTGACAATTATTTTTTATTTATTTATAACGATGTTTGGGTTTTACCAGCTCGACTTTCCCCGGTAACGTGCGAGCGGCGAAAACCGACGATGAACTTTGAACTGTAACGGATCGTTCTGATTGGCCGGAATGCACTAGTTGTTGACAATTATTTTTTATTTATTTATAACGACGTGTGGGTTTTTCCGGCTCGACTTTCCCCGCTAATGATAGAATAACGTATGAAACGGTACTGAATAGAATAAAATAAAATACTATGGCATACCATAAAAGTTAGAAGAGCTAAAATGATAGGACGTCTACTACGCCATGAGAGTCTAACAAAAACCGTCGTATAGAAGGCGACGACGTTGAAGGCCATATAGGAAGACCAAGGACGGAGTATATGAAGCAAATAATAAGTGACATGGGGAAGAATAGTTATAAAGAACTAAAGGAATTGAGTAATGATAGGGAAGCATGGAGAACTGCAGCAAACCAATCTGATGATTGAAGACTGGAAGAACAGTGATAATTCAACATAAATGCTGTAAACTGACACGTGTCAACCATATAAGCTTCAAGATTCATACAGTTTAATACAAATCATACCGTAAGTCTAAAATTTGTATTTTATTTGAAGTAAAATATGTTACAACATTCAAATTTATACGTAAAAATAAACGACTCCGGTTTTAAACATGTTTAACTATTAGATACCGAATCTATCTAACTCGAGTCAATTAACGTGATGTCAAATTCTGCGGTATTTTTAAATATTATGTTCGTATCACGTAATTCGTATGATCTATACTGATGTAACGATACTATTGTGTAGAAAAATTTCGATCGTTTAAAACGCAAACACTGCGATATATTGGCAAAACTTATAACGACATCAAAAAAAAAAGCAACACGTCAACGGTTAGTTCTCGAACCACGGTTTTCTCCCCGATCGAGCACGATTTCGATTCGATTGAGAGAAAAAGATTTTAAAAACGACTCTTGTCGTAAAACGAATAAAATATTCTACCCTTAATTTTTACGTGCACATTGATTTTACGTGTCTGCTGCAGTGAGAATACTTACTACAAACACGCGGCGTGCCTGCAACGTGATAATAAATCTTTGGCCGTCCGGAACGTTGTTAATCCTTCGAGCTCCGGCCGCGAAAACACGTCATTTCGTTCAATGACTCTAGGTCGTTAAAATGCCACAAAAGATTATAAAAAATAAAGATATTATCAGGCAGAAAAAATGAAAAACCCCCCCGTCTCGTCGGTTTTTGGCGTATCATGGTGGCCGACGGTGCAGATGATGCTGCACACAGATAAGTAACGATATTACACAACCGGTCGGTCTCTCCCCGGGGTACAATGAAACGAGCGGCCGGCAAAAAAATTGCCCGTCAAAAAAGTATCCGGGTAAGAGAATTCTCAAAACGTAAAATTTAACTATACGCGAATAAATTATAATATCGTAATGGTTAATCGGATATTCGGTCTGCCTATCGTCGTCATTCAGGTTCGAAATACACTGCAGGTTTAAGCCTATTATTAGATTCTGATGATCGTAGCGAGGAAACACTATTGATTTTACAAAGACGTGTGTTTCACTTTTATTATTTTGTGTGTCCGTGTCACACAGAGCCGTCCCGGGGAAACGCTCCAATTTCGACGATCGATACGTTTTCTAAAAGCCCGACTTATATTCATACTTTGATTCGTTGTAATTTTTGACGGGTATTTTAGGTAAATTTCGATAGAAAATTCCTACCTTTTGTATTCGATTCGGCGCGTCCGCACAATTTTTTGTCTTTTTGCCGATCACGAAAACAACCGCCGTTGAAAAGTTTACACAACATTTATACCGGTATGGACATTGCGTGGACGTTTTTCGTATTTCCACGATTTCTCAAAAACGGTTGGACCGGTTTGATTTCCGTTCGCGGCAAAACGAAGCGACATATTTTTGAAGCGCGTAACACAGTTTTCATCGAAATCGGTCGAGTACGTTTTGAAAAAATCAAGTTTAAAGTTTATTGCGATTCTGTTGAGAGCAAAAACGGTCGGACCGATTCGATTTCCTGAAAATAAATCTGTCCATTTAAAGTTTTAAATCGTCCGATTTTTTCGAAATCGACCGAGCGGTTTTTGAGAAAACGTAACGTTATCATCACCGATTAGTAGTAGTGGCAGTGGATATAATGTCACGTAATTTTGTTAACACGGCCAACGCGTTGGTTGCAATTTGAACATCGATGTTAGTTTTGATTTACTCGACAGTTGTTCACTCATTTTTAAACTTGTAGTGGATTTTTTTTTTTTTTGAAAATCTTCGTGTTGTGTGGCCCAGAAAATATTATCCACCTTCGCTTGTCGACGGGTTATTTTTCTCCTGATATCGCCAGCTGTAAACTGTATACTGTGCGCGCAGACTCCGGGGCGTTTGTTCAGAGTAAATGTACCGTCGAAAAACGGTCCTTAAATCGCATTTAAATAACGTACACACACACACCGTGGCCGCAAAATATTATTATACATTTTTTTTCGTGTTTGTGGCGGCCATCTGCCGCCGGGTTTTCTGCAGACTTGTGGCGAAATCGCGGCGGCAAGACGTGCGCGCGCGCATCGCCTCGTTTTCGGTTCGTACGAGAGAGGAGAGAAAAATGATTATACTTTAGTTGATAATAAAGGGCGAAAAAAAACGGCGACCAGCGGGAGACCCGAAACGTGTATATAATATATTTTGGGCAGATCTCGAGGTATCGTTTTAAAAATCCATCTGCTTCTTGTTTCGCACCACCGCCGCCGCGGTCGTCCGCGGTCGCCTTCGCAGCTGCCGAAAAATAAATACTATTCATCATATTATTATTGCCGTTCTCCTCTCGGGCCTGGACAAAAGGAAAGAAGATAGCTGCCACACTTTGTACTGCCAATATTCGCGTGTTACAGACGTTAATAGAAGCGCATATTGTTACGTATCATAATAGAATATCTTCGGAAAATCAGGAGCACTCCGGAGAATATCGTACTTGGTAAACAACCGCGGACAATGAAAATGAAAAAATGTTTGCCACCAAACGGGGGAATAAACCGTAACGATATTAACTCCGCGCAGAATTATATCCGTATAATACCACCTATAAGTGCGCCCCGCGTTTGTTATAATAATACGTATTATGTAAAAAATACCGATACGAATTTTGGACGGTTTTGTGAACGCCATCGGTGTACGTTCATAATGATATTATATAGTCGCCTGACCTTATTGTGACAATATACCGCATCTATTGTGTTTGTTTGTAGGACCGGCGGTGATCGATTATTGATGTGATCTGCTGTGCGAAACCCATACAGATCGGTCTCAGGGGCGGACAAGTGACGCGGGCGTGTGCGGCGAACACCGGTAGGCACAAAATATCGGACGTATCGCCACTTTCAGCGCGAGTGGATCGGAGAAGTATTAATCTATAGAGGCTGATAAAAATTAAAATCAACTCAAAAAGTTACGTCAATTTCGATCGACTTAATGAGTTAATTTTTTTTTTA
Source organism: Hormaphis cornu (assembly GCA_017140985.1). Classification (NCBI taxonomy): domain Eukaryota; kingdom Metazoa; phylum Arthropoda; class Insecta; order Hemiptera; family Hormaphididae; genus Hormaphis; species Hormaphis cornu. The sequence goes on from CM029360.1 coordinate 35,509,295, forward strand.
CCTCGTACAAGTAAATCTGTATCTAACGAATGAATTTTTTATTTTAAGGTCTTTTGAAAAAAAAATATATTACTATAAGGAGAAAATTTTAAAAGAAAATACGAAAAAATGTTTTTGAAGCCGAGGAAATGTCGTAACGGGTACAAAACCGTTTTAAAAAATACGAAATATCGTCTTTATTTCAAGTTGAGATAATTTTTTTGTTCCTTTTAATTTAACAAATTTAAAAATCAACGTTTTTTCAATCAACTTGACTTCTTAACGAGATGAAAAAAGTTATTAGGTTGCCCACCCTTGGTATCTACGACGTGGTCTTAGACTCTTTAACATTTTCTGATACCATAAGATTCTCATCATCAAATCGCACGAATACAGGCCAAATCACCTAAAGTATATTATACGCGCTGAAAGTATGACCGATTAATTAGAAAACGGGGCAAAATGCAAACGTATCTTTAAAATCGAAAAAATATGCGAAACAAAATTTTAAAAATCTGAACCGTGAAACAAATTTTAAGCTTACTCCGTTACTTTTTAAGGACTTCATAAAAAAAATTTCCAAAAGCTACGTAATAACCCATCCCAGATAGTAAGATTTATAAAATCCATAGTCAGAATTTTTTTTTTTTTTTAGTCGTTTCTAGTTGGAAAGTTGTCGAAAATTGGTCATACCTATGACCTGTTTTTGGAAAAAAGTTTGTAACTCACACGAATTTGTTATTTAAGGTTTAAAAATTTTACGTGTTATGTAAAACTGTGTTATTTTGACTATAACGATGAAATTACGCACTGTTGTGCGATATCGATACTAAAATCGTAATCGTAACTCCTCAACTAATGGTCCGAACGGTTTGAAATTTTCACACGTTATTTGAATCGATATTCTTTATACGTCATGGATACTACTTTTTTAGGAAAATCCTAATAAAAAAAAAAAAACCCCCCGGTATTAATTAAACGGTGTTGTTCCGATTGTGGTAAATTTGGTTATTACCAGGACGTATACTAGACAACCGAGCTCGCTCAGAATCGTTTTTTCGATTACTATCCGAATTTTAAAAAAATACGTTTGAACCACAACTTCCGAACCCAGGTGACCCACCCCACAGCCACTCCGTGAAACCTACCCGCGCGACCTAGAGTGACTTGTTTTTTCCTTTTACTCGGCGGTACTTTTCTTAGCTTGATTCGTGTTTGTCGCCGCGTGAAACTCACGAGCTAATAATCGGCTCAGAGAACGTATAAGTACCCACTCGAAATCCGTTTTAACAGATTTTCTTCCACCTACCTACCTACCTACACACTCAAAAAGACCAAAAAAAAAAAAACACCGGGCGCGATGTTCAAACGAGCCCCTAATGCACTTCAAATTTTCCTATACGCGTTTTGGGCAGCACGACGTAATAGATTCCTCGTGTGTATAACAATGCACGGCACTCTCGCCCTTTTATTGTCGATAAAATACTACAAGAGAAAATCGGATAAACAACAATGACCTGCTGGGTGCAGCTCGCGCAAAACCACAATAGCGAATCCGCAACAATATAATACAATACGTATTAACGCGGCAGTCTATTATTATTATTGTATACACTGTACAATATTATAATACATAGCAATATTATATTATACGGCTAATATTTTGTGTGTTTTTCGACGACCGGTGGTGGTTTTGTGATCGATATAAAATCCGACGGACGCGCAGAACCGGCCCCGCTGCATGTGGCACAAGCGTTTACAGCTGTACAGTAAAATTATTATACAGAGCGACGTTGATTTAAGCGAATCCTGACTTCGGGAAAAAAATCCCCGGTGAAAAAGTCGCTGAAAAAAATAATAACCCAAAGTGAAAATATTGTTTTATATTAAAAAAGTAATAAATATTTTATTATTGCATTTTGTAGCTACGGGAATAAAACGAAAACATTACACGTGTTTCATTCTATTACAGTCAAAAATAATCATAAAAACACTGCGTTTTTTTCTGCCATGCGATACTATTGTGATACGCGTATAGTGATAATTACTAATAAAATTTATAATATATGAATCAACATTATATCGTATAAAAGCTGTATAACGATCAAAAGTGTAAAACAATTAAAATATGAACAATGTGAAATTTACTCGATCGTTTTGCGAAAAATACGTTTAAAAATGTTTAAGGCGCAAATAGTGTTTTTTTATTTGACAAGCCCAATCTACTTGATGAAGCATTTATATAACCGGTATTGTGCATACGCCGCGCAGTGTAAAATAATGTTTGTAAAAAGTAAAATTATCCCTCAATCGACAAT
>CM029360.1:35511991-35659754 GCA_017140985.1 Hormaphis cornu
TTTTTTTTTTTTTTCTGTTCTTTCACAAACAATAATACAAATATTTTGAAAAACTATCTTTGCCGACCTTGCGTAAAAATCTCCGTTTGCGTTCGTATTTTTTTTGTACGCTCGGAATATTTCCGTTCACGGAATGTAAAACTACGTATTTCGCGAACCTGTGCACCGCGCAAAGGTATACCCGCAAAACGGGTAGCAGATTTATTATTATTAAGTTGCCCGCGACATCGGTTTCGGAATCCTCCGAGGCGGCTCAGACAAAAAGAAAAATACCATTTTAAAGCTATAAACCGATTACCCATAGTCCTATATGTATAATATACGTCAATATAATATATAGCATATACAGACGCGCACATACAATCCACGTTAAACGTTTGGGAACAAAGAGAGGGACAAAAAAATAATCATTAGACCTTCTGTGTGTGTCGTGAGACGTACCGTGACAATCTACTTATAATCGTTTATAAAATAAAAAGTGTTTCAAGTGTTCTTCGGAAGCCGACAGAGTATTATAATAACCGTATACGCTGCGCCCGCAGCAGCGAACCCGTAAAAGCGGCAAGAACTAAAAACTGTCTGGAAATCTTTTAGATTTATCATCGTTAATACGCTCGTGATACAGAGAACGATATTATAAGATTCGTATTTGAAAAACAAAACGTAAATTCGTCCGCGACAGTATAAACGATCCGCGTTAAACGCTTTAACAATTAAATCCTTAATTCGAGTTGAATAATACTGCAGGGCACACCGGTAACATAGACCCGATGTATATTGTAGATTATATTTTCAATTTTGAAAGTACCACTGTACAGTAAACGATTACTTTTAATTTTAATTCAGGTACTAAATCCGTACAATCTGCCGGAAATACATTTTAATTTAGGCTTTTGAAAATTATTTTTTATGTTTTGATCATCGCTAAAATTCGTATCTATAGAGACGCCATAAGAAGACTTTTTAAAAATGCCTTTCCAAAGCTGTCCTTAAATATTTCGATGACTGTATGGGATGAAAACAGAACCGTTAATTAACGTACACACATGTTCAATAGTAAATAGGTAAGAAGGAAAATAGATTTGTATAAATCAAAAACAAAATCGATATTTTTATTTAACCGATTCATCACTCATGACCGAAAAAATAAAAATTGTTTACACTCAGGTTTAGGCTTATAAAATATAGTTATTGAATATAACTTTAAAAAAATAATTGTATTAGTACAAACAAGTTTAATTTTATGTTTTTCATTAGACTTTTTTTTAGTATTAAATTTTATAGCGCGATAAAAATATATATCAGTTCTTCAAAGTGTTACAACTAAACATATTTCAGTTGAAAATACAACGGTTTCACTCGTAATATTTTGTTTTTTCTCTCGCGCTTTATTAACTGGCGCAACTTCAGGGGAGCTACTATCGAATTCCGCCAGAGCTCGTTCCATACCGTATTTTTTCTATAGCAGTAGGGCCATCTTAGTAGGGAATCTTAGTTCCTTCACAAATTAAACAATAATAATCAATAATTAATTACCTAATTACTGTTGTTTAGAAAAATTATTGCGATTCAGAATACCTGTATAGTACCATTGTTTTTTTTTTTTTGGAATTTTGATTATTAAAAAATGGTATTCGCGAAATTTAATTTTCAACAACAAGGTCAATTTTAAACCCTAATTACTTGAAAAAAAAAATATTGATTTTTAACAATTGGCCAACGACAGTATTAGTTACATCAAGCGATATAAGTATTATGTATGGATTGCACATTTAAAAATTACAGACTTCTAACTGCGGTAACCGCAGTATAACTGGACTACAAAATTAATGAAAATTTTTTAAATATTTCTTAGGGTCATCGTATACCTAATACGAACTATAGGTATACTGAACCAAACCATTTAAGCAAAAAAAAAAAAAAATGATTAAATATAAACGTCCTCTCTACACCGAGGGGGTGCAGTCGATAAAATATAACCACAACTAGGTGATCGCGGTGAACACCAGATAATACCTAACTAAATCCGCACAGTCTGTACTATACATACGATGGCGATAAGGGCTTATGATATTAAATCCCACGAGAGTACCCTCGAGATCTGTATAGCTTAGAAACCCATACACGATTGAATTATCCGGCGATGAGCAGCAGTACGTCCCTTCGGTTTGTCACCGTGCATTGTATAATATATTGACATCCCTCTTTTTTAGCCATCGAGTGTCTACTTTTTTTTTTCTCCGCCTGTAAACGGTACATATCATCGCCAAAAATACCCTCGCGATTAGCCCTGCGAATAAGTACCTGCAGCTTATACAATATTGTAACTGTGAGAGCCTCTTGATAATGCGGTCGCGTGTACACGAACGTACAGCGGGACCACTGATCCCACGGGTGTAAAATACACACTTCTATATCTTTTCACCACTGTGATTCTAGGCACGCGCCAGCCAGTTTGGAATTTTTATCCCTTTCAACTGTTCTGGTGTTCACGATTGTACTAAAGAAATTGAAATATTGTATAAGTAGATGTACCTAATGAAACCCTGTAACCATCTAAACGCGACTAAAAACCTTAAGAAGATGCAATATATTTCAAGACATTATAGACAGGGGCGTCATTTCAATGCTTTCTAGGGCAGGGTGAAAACAATTATCGATCCATATCAATGATGACGAGATCGACCGTTTTTATCAGAAACTGCCCACCACACGCATAGGGACCGCCCCTGATCCGGCCTTTTTGAACAAATGTGGTGGAATTAAGCCCAAACTTTTTTAAAATCTGGCTAGGGAAATGCATATACTCTAGTCAACCTCACCTCCCCCGCCACCCAAAAAATGACGCCCCAGAGATAAGATCCAGCGACCCTACGATTATTTAAATAATATCACGTCACGCACATCACACGGGTTTGGTCTCGACCAGATCTATTGATTTTTAAACGCGTACATACATAATACGATAAAATGATTACCTATTTATCTACGTAGAGATCGTTATTTGCGATCGAAAACAATAACAATAATATTGTCCTGGGTCACATTACAACGGCGTAATCGAATTCATCAATTATTGTACATACGCGCACAAAAATATTTAAATTAAGTCATCGATCGATTTATTCTCCATTGTCGTCACTGCAGACCTGTCGGACGTTCCGTTTAGTATAATATATACAGGTACAGAGATTACTAAAATATATTGTATTATATTAATAACGTTTCGGGCACGCCACTCGCGAGGGCGGGCGTGTTCGACTGTATTAAAATATTATGCACGCGTGCAGTTGTCTCGTCGTGGAGTGATCGATCGTTGAATAATAGTCCAAGCTGAACAGTTCTGGGTGGAGTTCACTGCGATGACGTTACGTCTTCACCATAAACGTACGGCTTTTCGTGTATTTATCGTCGACGGACAAAGCACATGGGGCGAGTTCCGTCTCAAAACTGCAGGCCCGGAGGCTTTTAGAGCAAGAAACATTATTACTGCAGGATAAAACGTTAGTAAAAAATGAAAAATCTATTCGTACCATTAAAACTCCTAAAACCGTTTTCAAACACGAGTAAAATTCAAACTATCGTAGGGCGATAGTGTTACTCGTAGCCAGAATTCCTATCGAGGGCTACTATGTTTAATTCGAGTTTAAAATTAAACGTACTTACGATTTATAACTTATTAACAATTGTACTTGATATTGTATAAATACGAGTCGTGTATACGATTTGGATATTGGAAGTGCGTCTAAGCCCCCGCAACGTTCCTAATATGTGTCCCTCAACGAGAAAATCATCGGAAAAGTTTATGTACTATGAAAGTGAAATCGTAAGGGTTGACGATGTTGAAAATTTATAGTTTGTAACCGACAAATTGTGGACACTTTTTACATAAATGTTATTCGAGCTCGCAAACTGACTTAAACGTATGGACCTTTTATAATCTCTTAAATCAACTCAAATTCAGCGTGAAAATCAAACGTGCGACCTATTTAGCTCACAGATAGTTTTAAAAAAAAAAACCCCCCATACAATATTGAAAAAGTCGTACGGATTTATGATACGTGATTTTCTACGATGTATGTATAAATTATGGTAGGAAACATTTTTTTCTGTAACGTTTCGATAGGTACTAACACTGCGGCACACCGAACTTAAAAAAATATTTTTGTGATTCGAATCGATGGAAAAATAATTTATTCCAATTAGCGACAATATATGCCGCGGTTCGTTGAGTAAAAATAATTTGTAATTATTACACTTTTACCCGTACGGCAAGTAACAAATTACTTATACAACCATTACGCTAAAATATTATTGTTGTTATGCGTTTACATCGTTAACGTATCGTACACGAGTGTGCAGTAAAATCGTCGTTGTTACGACGATTTAGTCTTTGTATATACAAATGAAAACAAAGTGACTGTAATATATATTATGACGTACTTACTTGTTTCCAGTCTAATAAAATATAGTTAAAACGCGTATAAAAGTTCGTTTGGTTATTTATAGTTATTACGTCTGTGAATAAAGTAGGTACCTGCAGTGTGTGTGTGTAATATCATTATAATATATCACCACATCGAATTAAATTTGACTATTTATACGTATCCCACGGTATAAAGGTACATATCGTCCGCGGGACACTCGTGTACCGTATTATATACTAACATATTATTAACGATGCTGACACTAATAATAATTATTTTTAAGTGCTATAAATGGATTAATTTACATGGAGGCTGTAGTGTACGGAGATTAGTGTGTTTTTTCCTATTCGGTTTCCCGTCATCAATCACGACGCGCGCAGCAGCAGCGGCGGGCAGGTCGAAAACGAGTCCCGCCGCAATAGCGCCCGTCTGTCGTTAATACAGCGCGTCGTTTTTTCGTTTTTTAAATCCGTACGAGTGGATCCTCGGGGTTACTCGGGTGGGCAAAATATAATAATATATATACGTGTATCGCCAGAACGGGTAAGTATTTTCTCCGATCCGTTGGCTAATTGGTATTGTATAATAACAGATGGTGACGTACAGTATATAACATATAGCAGGCACATACTCAATAAATTATCGTTGTTGTTAATATAATATAGGTATTGTTACGTGGTTACGTCGGAGACTTTAACGCGCGATGACTCGGGCGATTTCGACGCTGCGGCGCGCGAGGAACGAAAGCATAGTGTGTCTAATAAAATACGAACAGGCAAAATGAGTCGGTTTGGCGTAATCGAAAATGTACGTACCTACAGTGTAATCACACGAAACGGCGTAGTTGTTGTTTTCTACTGAACGCTGTATAAATTATACAAGTGTCGGTAAAATATGATCAAAATGTATTTTCCGAAATAACTTCCACGCCGCACGACGGATTCGTGAAAAAACGTCGTGTACCTACTACTATATATATACTGCAGATCCATTAATGTAATCAGTTTTCACGCATTCCGGAACGCTCACGGCAATGCCAGACTTCGACTTCTCCTTCTCCGAGCGTCTTCAGCGTCAGAACAAAGCAAAACTTTTCCGACGCGAAACAGACCTTTTTGTTCAAGTTTGGAGGACTGATTGTTCTCTCGTGGAATGGAGTACATACATGCGTGATGAAAACAATACATAAAAGTATTTTATATTATGAGCGCTTATACATCGTATGTGTTGTATTAGTGTTTTCTGTGAAAACTTTTTCGGCCGGAAAAAGCGCTCCGCGACGTTATGCTACACACACCTCGAAAGACCTTGGCTCTAGATTTATGTGTGGGTAGTTTGATTGAAGCGTTTTTCTAAACCAGTTGTTATGATCCAAAAACGAAATAGTCGATATTTCAAGATTGCAGCTACGAATGACGAGTGAAATTTTAATTCGCATCCCAAAGAGAAGAAGGGTCAAAAATATATATACGTATGGTATTGGAACCGATTTTTAAACGACATACAGAGCTCCGTGTTATGTTAGAATCTGTAGATTTTCGCGGATTTCGTCTCGTAGAATCATTAATTTTCGGTTTAAAATGCTGAAACCGTACAAATATATATATTACACACTCACTACGGTCGGATGTATTTTCTTTCAATTTCGACACGCCACTTATTCGTACGGGTGAAGTATACAACTACAACTGTTTTGAAAATTAAAAAAAAACACGTCTTGATTGAAACTGTTAGCTAGGTGTGTTGAACGTACTGAAAAACTATCCGTGGTGGCAAATAAGTTTTCCCGCGCGTGTGCATACATGCGTAACGATGCGGGAGAAAAACAACTTTTCGAGAATTTCAATCCGCATTTTTCGCATTCAAAAGTCGAGAATTTTCGCAATTTCCGTCAAAACTTCCGTGTACAATAATATATATACAGGTGCAGTTAGTACCCGTGTATAAGCGTACTCGGGTGTTGCCTCTCAGTCGCGAACCGTGTTTGCCGATCGCCTCTAAGTCGCCCGTGGTTCGATTCTTACCGATCGCGGGGAAAAAAATGAAAAAGACGTCATGACAAACATCAGCGTATTCCATAAGGTCGTTAAAATTTTCACGATCGATCAGAACGGATGAGCGCAGAGTGTGGATTCGATCGCCCCAGAGGCGTTTTTCAATCCGCCACCGGGCGTCGGTACGGGGTTGGAATTCTCGTCGGTTGATCAACCTTCCTCCCCCCGTACGAGACGGTTCTCCGAAACGAACGCGTCGCTGCGCAGCGTTTTCGTTTCGACCCGATTATATATCTGTGACGGGACAGAAACAACACCGGAATGCCTCTGAATCTCGTTTTCTCCCCTCGCCAGAGATGTTTATCGCACGTTATACACAATATTTCATACTCTATGTTATAACAATAAACAAACGCGGGTCGGGGGGAGTGCTGGCACAAATCGTGTCAGTGTGTACGCTTGTGCAGTGTCGGGCTGAGACGGGCGCCCGCCGACTCGACATGACGATATTGTCGCGATCAAAGAATATTTTTTATTAATATATTAACCCGGTGCTATATTACACAGCTGACCCGCCGCCGACCGCCCGCCGTGCTCAGGTCGCCCACAACAAATAATAATACGAAAATATTGTTTACCGTATTCACGCGTCGCATTCCAACGCGCCGTCGCGAGACGCGTCGTTCTGGATTCTTTCTAATCGATGAGGTGCAATTATTTTTAGGTACTCGAGTTGGTGTTTTTTTTCTCTATTTTGGAGCCGTTCATTGCAACGATGACGGTTTTTTTTAACTAAATTTCTACCGGAAATAGTGGTGCGCCGATACGTACATTTCTTTTGTAGCGAATCGGATCGGGGCGGTACTTCGGACGGGCCGTTTTTCGATCATCTCCAACAGTTTTTCAACGCGACGGGAAAAAAAACAGCGAAAACTCGCGAAAAATCTTGTCACTAACGCGTATAGTTTTTTCGAAAACAACCGTCGAGGACTCTTAGACAGTATCTTTGTTGTGCAACTTGAAAATAAAATTTTCAAAAAGTTTCGTTTAGTTTTTTAGGCTGTTCATCGGCCGTTTTTAGATTTTGAGGTTTTTCGTCGATGAACGGGTCGATTTCGGGTTTTTTTTTTACGACTTGAACGCGACATCAGTCGTATACGTTAAGTACTCAAAGAATGTGCCAAAAATTTTGAAAATCGCACAATTTTTTCGATACCTAACCGATACTGGTTTTAAGACTTTTATCGACGTATCATATTTCATTCGGTTGTCTTGAAACGAAAACGTATTCTTCGCACTGAAGAACTACGAGAAAACTTTTCGAAAAGTTTCATTCAATTTCGGGCTACTCTTACCTACTTTTGTGCGATCGATAAATCGTGTATTGTACCTCTCGACAAACGGTCCGAATAGTTTGAAATGTCCACACGTCGTTTAAAAAATTAACAGTCTTCGCGCACGCGGGTGTACGTTTTTCGGACCGTTTTTATCGTTTAATCGTCGTTTTTTACCACAACCTACCGGACTAAACCGGGCTCGCTGAGAATCGCATTTTCCAAGGCGAAGATAAAAAAATAACGCGTTTCGACGTCTAAACACGGTACCCCAAAACGTAGTGTCTCCGATCCGTCAAACTCGGCGTTTTTTTTTTACTATTCAGATCGATTACGAAACGAAACGATAATAATAACTGTCTTAAAATAATATCGTGTGGTCCGGCAACGACGAAAATTCCGTCACCGGCATTGTCCGTCACCCGGGAGACGACGGGAGCAAAAGCGGGGCGACACGCGCACAATACTGCTGGAAAAAAATGACCGGAACGGTCCGCGGGCTACGGTAACAACAACAATTATTATTATTGTCGCGTGTACGCCGATTACGATTGTACAGCAACGGAATAATATAATATTTATACTTCGTACTCACCACACGTGGATATTATACGATTGATATTTTTTGTGCTGATAATACGACGTCTCTCGTGGAAAGCACTCGCGGAACGAATCGATCTGGCGCGCAGAGATCACGTCCGGGTCGTCCGGGTCTCGCGTGTCACCGCGCGATAATATTATATTTTCAATTTTATCGTGTATTGTTTGTTATCGGTTTTTTTTCATTTTTTCCTCGTTTTCTTTCGAAGCGCACGCACAATTTTCAAAACCGATCATCACGTTATATTATCGATTTCTCGTTATGTATTAGTTTTCGATTTTCACGCGCACGCCCGTCCGTGGGCCGTATGTAGTCGCGTGCTCTTTTGACGCGGCGCCCATTGTCTCGAAACCGTCGCCACCGAAGAGATTTTTCCACGAGTTCGTCATCTCATCTCTCATTGTTTTCCTCCCGTCTGAAATCTCCGTCACGGTTCGTTATTACGCGTAGGTACACGCGCACACGATACAGGAGAACTAATCGTCCGTGGTGTTACGGCACGAGTGGATTGCTGCTGCGGTGTACGTGGTTTTTTTGAACTTTCGGGTAAAAACAAGTCTTAGAACGAACGGAAAAAAAGATTTTCAAAGTAACGTTCTTTTCGGACCGATTTAAAATATTTGTGCGCGATCAACCGAGTTCTTCAGTAACAAATAGACACGTTATCGTGTTTCGCCGTCACGTATTTCTTTTGTAAAGTCGTACGTCGACAACGTGAAAATACGTTTAATACTGTTGGGCGTAACCAACGTTTTGCCACACTTGCCACGTGCTATTTGTCAGTTTGAAAAGTTTTTACCGCGGAACGATCTAACCTATACCGAAAAAATCGCAAAGAAATTCCAAGTAATTTTGGCGGACGATTCGAATTTCGTCGATAACGCGCTTGCCGCGGAAACTATAAAATCGTGATAACATTTTCACCGATCGATTTAATCCATAAAATTCAATAATAGTTACAACAACCACCTAATCGTGACATATCGAGTTTTGCCAAAAAAAAAGTTTTCAAAAAATGACTTGTCAGTTTTGGCCGTTGCGCATAGACAGCACACGAGACACGTCACATTATGTTTTGCCAGCCCTTGAGACGATTTCTACGCTGTATCTACACAACAGTCCGAAAATCGCCAAAAACGACACATCGACTTCTGGCCGCCACGGATATTTTATAATATTTATAAGGAGGGGTTTGACTGCGGGGTTGAACGACATTTTTTAAGTTCAAACTCAAATTAACATTTTCGGAACGGTCGATGTTTAATATTTATATCCGATTCGAAAATAAAAATAAATTTATGCGTTTACGTGATACATCGCAGATGCGTAAACGTGTAAACCATAGAAGGAAAAATGTTTTAAAAAAAATAGTGTTTGGCAGTAGCGACGAGTACTCTTTGTTTTTTTGATTTGTATGACGTTCGTGAACCGAGTTATATACGACGTAACAATAATATACGTAATTAAACGTTCGTTCGCTCAAAAGAATTAATTGTTTTTCAATCGTCTGCTTTTTATTAACCTTATCACGCCTCTCTCTGCTCCTATCTGGCCGTTCGAAAAAGCCGAAACTAAGACTCGATCACTAATTATGAATACCGTCGTAATTCGCCTTAAGAAGCTTACACACGCGTGTGCGCGCGCTGGGCAGTGTTTAAAAATTACAGAAAAACGATCAAATAACCTCTGAAAATCGCATAGTTTTCCGTCTTAAACTAAACTCAAATTTTTGACTTTGCTCGAAACACAAACTTTTGGAGAAAACCTCGTTTCCAAACAATGTTACCAAAAAAACAAAACGCACATTATAACATTACCTATTGTAACATCTTGCTGTCGTTAAATTTCCTCGCCAATCACGACAAAACAATATTTCGATAAATACAGGTACAAATCAACCACGCGGAAAGATTTTATGTTATGCGTTAAAATGGTAGGTAATATTTTCTAGCTGCAATCGTGTGTAAAACATACATTTTCTTCTGTATACAGTTGTAATATAGTTCGTTTCTCGAGTTGATTACACGTCTCACACGGAGCAAACATGTACATAAGTCACGACCTAATATTATAATATAATCCCTATATTATTATTCAATGTACAAATACTTCGTAAATCGATTTCTTTTCGACTCACGAAAAACACTATAAGCTACAACATATCGACCTGCAGTGTATAGTGAGACACCGAACGTGACATTGAACTTCTCACAACTATTATAATATATGACCTGTATGTATAATATTTAACTTAACTCTAAGTGTTTTTTCGTTAAAAACCGGAAGATTTACCATCGGAGCGCCGTGACAATATGATTTTGTTTTTTCACAATTACGAGTCCCGATGCATCGGATGCAGCGCAGCGTTAAAAGAATGCTTTTAAATGAGATTACGTTTCCCCCCGTACCGGCAGCGTTCGCCTTTCCGCAGCATTAAGTGTATTGTTTATTTGATTTTTGTGTTTTGTAAAACAAACGGGTTGACGTTTTTAATTATATTTTTTTTTTTTTCTTCTTAAAAACGTTTAGTGAATAGGCCTGTGGCGAAAGACTGTTTCCCACATATTATTTGTCATTTTCAAAAGTGGAAACGACCCGCAGTTTCACAATATTATATTTTACCGTCTAACCGCGTGTATATTCCCGATCGAATCGACAGTATTATTCAATCAATATATGACGCGTATAATACGAGCGTGCGTGAAACTACTTAACGTCGAACACGACTTCCCGAATTACAGCGGCAACAACCAGTATAAACAGTATAAGTACCAACAATACATTATGCTGGTATATAGGTACCGAGAACTAAAAAGTATCTATATATTATTATCACGTCACAGGCGTTTCCTAAAATACGTTTTTAAGGTTTTAGGTTCGAGTATATCACGATCGACGGTTTTCTAATAAACGGTTTTCTACGTACTTTTCCGGCGACAGCGTCATTTATCACTCGTATATAAAGGACATGGGTATTAGCCGGTAGTGATAAATAAAGTGCGCTGGTAAACGACCGAATCGAATTTAAATAACTCGACGTATATATATATATAGGTACCGAATAAGCGCCTAAGTGTTATTATTTGTCTGAACACCGAGAATAATGCGTTTAAACGTGAACAAAGTCGATAAAAACGATTTTTGAGAAGTTATTGTATACAGGTACAGAAGACACTATGGGCGATTTCAACAGAAAGTATACTAAAATGTTTAAGGTGATTAGTATCGATATTTGTACATACAGTGTTCAAAATATCACGTCTACGTATATACCGTGTAACACTCTATTAATAAAATAACAAAATTAAAACTGTAACTTTCCTATCAAACTGAAACAGAGATGTTCAGGAGAAAGTTTTAATAACACAAAAAAAAAAAAAAATGATCGCTCCGAAAAGAAGCAATAAACGCTATTCCTAAACTGCATCTTTTACATTGTTCATCACAAGTTATTTCCTTCTTATATTCTTCTGTTTTCTACGTACACAAAATATAAAATAAAATTTTTTCAAAATTTGAGAATACCGCTTTGTCCAAAACGTGCACTGGACAAGCTGAAACTGTAATTTGCAAAACATAAAATGTACAATGTTTTTATGGTGCGACGGTATGTGTAAAACAAAAATTATTTAGTTGAACAATAAAAAAAAAAATTGTTTTATTTTGGCCTACGATAGTCGGTCAATCGGATTTCATTAAAACTCTGAAGCCTAAATGAATAAAACATTAATTAACACACTGCAAGTATTACGTTTTCAAATTGTATATCATTATACACTATACCGGAATAATTTGAATGTTCAGATAATAAACCCGATATGCTTCAATAAATTGGTTATTTGAAAATGTTTGGCAAAAATATTCTAGTATTTGTTTCAATTTTAACGTATAAACAATAGTCGACGTTTTCCGTTAAAACATTTGAAGTATACGTATGAAATATTACGGTACATGTACACAAAACGTGCAGTAGACGTCTCAAATTCATATAAATCACCCGGTTTATAAAATGTATACATATACATATTTTGCAAGGCAGTGCATTAACTTTTTAAAAGTTAAAATCTAGTTAAAAAGTTATGTTAATTTGAATTGAGGTGATTGACTCGTTAACATACATTTTTCGTTAACTTTTAATTTAATTAGTTGATTTTTTTAATTAAACGTGTTGATCCGTAATAATAAAAAAAAATAGGTATATTTTCAATAAATAAACGTATCGCTAAGAAGAAAATTTCAAAACAAAGTACGAAAAAAACTTTTCGAATTAAAAATATGAAAGATTGTCTTTATTTTGAGTCGAACTGATTTTTTTTTTTAAGTTAACTTTAATTTAATAAACATTAAAAAAAAAATTAACTTTTAACTCGAATTGACTTTTTAGTTTTTAAACTATAACTATTAATTTGACGGGTTAAAAAAAGTTTTTAACTTGCCCAGCCTATAATATAGTATATTATAGTATATATTATATACGAGGGCTGTTCGTAAAGTAACCTCCGTTTTGCGCGTGAACTGGAGGGGGTAGCGCCGCCATTCTTGCGTCTGCGCGCTTGGCAGGTCAGTCGGCGTCCAGCCGTGGTAGCGTGAAGGTCGTCCGTGCGCTAGTTTGTTTGCAGTCGCTTCTCAAAATGAGTGCTGCAATTGTATATATATATATATTGATATTTTGATATTTTGAATCAAACCCTCAAGCAGTCGTTCACGACTCAAGTCCGCGGTAAAAGCTGTGATCGAACATGATTTCCCTTCGTGGTACTCAATCTTAAGGTCGGTTTTGCAGTTGACCTTTTCGGTGTAGCTTGATAGTCTAACATCGGAGATCATATTTTTTGTTTGACGAATGAAGTTCTTGGACGTCCCTGGGGCGGACTCTTTTACCTTCCATTTTCCCATTCTATCAAAGTAAACGAACGTATATACTATACTATCAACTCGGTGGTACTTATTATTATTATTATTAACAACGAGTTGAATCTATCTGCGATCACACTTGAAATTCGGAAGCTGTTGCTCGCCAAAATGTCTGCGGGCTGTCATACGCGTATATTGTAATAACATACCCGTGTATCCACGTAATAATACGGCCAGAAAGTGTTTCGCATCATCACGTACGCAAGTCACAAATTATTATATTTTGCGTACCTACACGTCATATATACATATATACAGAGGTATGTATACGCATTAATGCCGATTACGATTTAATAGTCACATTCGTGTCGCCTACACGCTCGAACCGCGTACACACTTGTCCCGGAGCGAAAATATCTAATAATAATAATACGAGTTATAGCAGTAGTAGTAGAAGAAGAAGTAAAAGAAAAACGATTACATAGGATTTTATTATAATATTTTATCGTCTTCGCTGGCCATGTGTACGACTGAATAGTACTTTTTTACGATATTAGATACATTATAAATTACACTATATTTACTGTACAAAGTGTCGGCCCCTATCGTGGTACCTAAGTCCGGCACGAATACAATATATAGGTACGTAATAGCAGCCGTCGTCATGTTAGTGTGCCAGAGAACCGTCCAGATTTTACGTTTGAAATAAAATTCATAAATTTCCGTTTTAGAGATGGGATATTTAACGATTCTCCTCCATTAATTACCGTCAACAAGTTACGAGGATAATGAAAATCACACTATTCATAGAGTATAATATTTGGAATCGATTCGTTTAAGACTTGCACGTCTCGGCGGACGTATTAACGCGAAAATCTAACAAGATTCCATACAGTCTATATTGTACAGTTTTTTTTTTTCAATAAGCTGTATAATATTTTATTTAAAAACCAAAGACGCCGTTGAAATGCAGAAATCTGTGTTGCCATACTGCTAGTGTGCATTAGTATAATATAATAGTAACTATTGTACCGTTGTACAAAAACATAAGCTCAAAAGTCTCAACACGAACGAATTTTAAGTTCAGTGTGTCATCGCTTGACCATTTTTAAATTTAAAAAAACTATTTTGATCGTTGTGAGCTTATGTGATAGCGTTTAATACTCGTATGTAATAAAGTTTACGAAGTATTAACTGTGAAAATGTATGTGAAAACTTCGACTACTATAATGATGTATATATATTTTTTTTTCGAATTTCCCGTTTTGTATACACGTAGTCGCGTTTATTTCAAAAAGTTCTCCTATAACTCGTTACTTAAAAAAATGTTTTGACGCACAAAGAAGTAGGTAGGAAGGTCACACACATAGTTGTCAGATAAAATTAGAGTTTTATTATTACTTCTTATCGTAGAAAAATACTATTTTTCAAATTGACGATCCAAAAATCCCTATACGAATGTGTCCGAAAGAAGTTTATCCGATAAGAAATATTCATGTTCTCCCGTCATCGAGTGTTTATATAAACGATCTTACGCGTGCCTTTTGACTTAAATGTGTAACGTTTATAATTACGATAAAAACGTATTTTCACGCCAGCTCGTAAATTCGTGTGAGCTACGATTACAACAACGCGATCGTGCTGTTTGTTCATTGGAAACAATTTCCTATCAATAAGTTCGTACATAATAATATGCGCGTGTGTGTGTGTGTGTTACAATGGCTTTTTTTTTTTTTTATAGATATATTTTTAATTAAAATTTCTCCGCAATAACTTGCGCAGTAACGATAAATTACTCGGTGGTATCGCCGTCGAAATGAACAATTAAAAAACCTTTCGCGGCTGGGTGCCGTGTCGACGGGATAAAAGGAAGAAAAAATACAACAAAATAATAATACTAATAAAAAATAAGTACGCGCATCTCGCTCACCGCGGGCCGCCAGTCGGCAAGCTCGACATCGTCGTCCAGGGGTCGATCGGTAATTTTTTATTTTTTTTCGTTTTCACGGCGGATCAGCAGCTCAGCACGAATTCCTCCGAGCACGCGAGACGTATACAGAACAAAAAAAAAAGACAAAAATAATAAATCGTATAAACGTCCGTCTGTCCGAGTCGAAAAAACCAAATTTATATGAGCTATATACGAATATTATATATATTAGGTTTTTCTTCACGGTTTTATCGTGTTTTGTTCAACCCGACATCACTGTACGAAATAATAACACAACCTTCACACCCACCCCCCAACTTCGATAGATATATTATTGTTACATTACATAAATGCGTATGGAAAATACTTGTATTGAGAAAAACTCATTATTACGATTATTATTATTATGGTCATTCGAAACTTTTTAAATGAAAATAACCATTGTAGTATTTTTTCTCGGAATATTCATAATTTATTTTTATTTTTCGTATACTTCTGTTACAAATTCTCGATTTCTACCGTTTGGCAACAATTTTTTTTGCGAAAAAAAAATTAAATATTTTTATGAAAACGAAACACTTATAAACGTGTATTCGACTAATAAACTTACAGTCTGCAGTACCTATAGTTGAAGTGGTCCAAAATGTATTTGTCGGAGTAAATTAGAACGATTTCGTTCAGAGTTTATTAAAATCATAACATTCAAGGTATCATCCCTTTTTACCGTATATGGCTTCCAACTCGGTTAACTTGAGTTGTTTGTCAATCGTCTTTTTATTGTATACATTGAACCGTGATATACGATTTTCAGCCACTTTAAAAAATTTTCAATGCATTATTATTGACCGGTGTTGTATAGGTATTAAAAAGTCGTATAGATATTGCGATGTTTCAGAATTTAACAAAACACCTGAAATACGACACACCTAACTAACGCTTCGAACAATTTATTATCACAGCTTTTTAATTACAAGTAACTTTGATGAACCATCGTGAACATTTATAAACAAAAAACTCGATTCGATATTTTACCTATGTATAGAGGTCGGATTTTTATGATTTTACGTATTTGTTTTTAGTTTACGCAGTGAAAAGGAGATGAAATATCTTTATGAAACACAGAATTCAGAGAATATTCCATACGTTATCATACTGTTAGAGAATATATTATGAGAATAATATTTTTTTTTTTTTTTGATAATTTTTAGAAAGAAATGATTTTACCCATTCAATATATGACTATTAGAATTTTTATAATTCGTTCAAACAGTATAATATTGTGATCAACTGTTTTTGAAAACAAAATTAAATTAATAAATACGCTTGAATCGAATAATTTATACCTTTTTTTATACAGAATAATAAGCATGTTTTGGCGAGTTAATTTTTAGCGAACGCATTTTCGCCTGCAAAAATTCTTTGTTCGAGTAATAGACGTATTTATTTTTAAACAGAATTAAACTATATAAACGATTATGTTAAAAAATTCGTGTTTTTGCGTTCTTATCATTTTATCAATGACCAAAGCATCAGTAAACAGCTCACGCACATGTGTTTACTAAAACGGACATTCTGCAGGTTGTCGAGAAGTACTGCGTTCACTGCAGATAGTGTAAAATATACTGTTAAATCGCCAAGATACGATTATTAATAGGATATTTTGCTGCATTTTTAAATACACCATATAAAAACATCATATTTTAACAGCGACTTTAAGAGGATCCGATCTCTATGGTTAGTTGGTAGTCCCTATAATGCGTTATACGTCGGATTACAATATATTTATAATAAATAAAGATTTTTGAGAATTTGACTCATCTCTCGGAACCCCGTGGGCACTATGATATTTCGAATACAAATGGCAGCCCATCGATAATCCGTCAAAAACGTGAGTTTTCGAGATAATAACAATTAGTCGAGCGCGTGATGCACTCAAAATGGGTATTACTTATAATTTATATATATATTAGAAGATTTCTGTGATTCGGATTAGTGACGGACGTGGTTTACACGCTCTCGGGCTTTGGTCACCGACGTAAAACGTTTTAACGCATTACCAGGTTCAAAGGTGTGAAACGCGTGGACCGCGCGGTTCTGAGCGGATCCGAGAGTATTTAGAATATTATTACACTAATCACACGTCCACCCGCAGGAGATCGTGTCGAATTCAAATTAATGTTCTGACGCCTTTCTTGACACGCTTTTAAAAAATTACACGTTTTTGTTTTTTCCACGACGTACGATTATCTACGGTGTAATAATATTATTGTTTCGTAGGTATATTTTTATGTATTTTTTTTTTTTCGTTGCTCCTTCCGAACGCTTTTTTCGCATTTAACCGCGCGCGCCCGCGAGAAGTTATTATCGAGCAACTGTACGGCGATCCCACGTTGTGGCGTTGAAACGAGTGAATCCATAACAAATAATAATAAAATAAAAAAAAACGACCGTATCCGATCGCTATAAATTATATTGCGTTATGGTAGTGTAATGTATGGTAAGAAAAATCACATATGAGTGCTCGCGCGGTTTTTCTGGACGCTCTTTCTACGGTATCGCGCAATTAAACGTTTTGAAAATTTCTATAAAATATTATCTCGTCAAAACGATCACCGTATTTATATAGAACGCTTCTATACCGAATCGTAGTCGTCGAGAACTAACACGGAACGCGCTGGTACGTTCATCTAACAGGACAATAATCTAGCCATGTTAATTTCGTTTTGATAATTATTTGAAACCTTGTCTATATCGGTTTCATACTCGTAACTAATTTAAATAAAACGAACACTAGGTAATTTTATATTTTTACTTTTATTTTTTAAAGTGGCCATCGTTTTAGATACTTCTATGACGATCGGTTAAAAAGAAACTGTTTTCGCGCTCGCACCGATTAAGTTTCACGAGTACACAAATATCTCGATTCGACCTTGTGTATTATTTTATCGAGAGGTGAAAATGAATTAAATCTTAAAAATAAAAATCTTTTTTATAGATAACGTTTAAGTTATCTGGACTGAACATTGGTCATGCGAGTTTGTAAATATATGTTTAATCTACTCTCGAGCGCGTAACATTTTGCTGAAATTTTCCGAGACAGTACATACCTAATAATATAACATACACAGATAATATTTAAAAAAAAAAACCGATATTCTTAAAAAGATCCAAACGCTTTGTTGGAATGTATCATTATGATATGCGATTTGTTCAAAAACAACGAAAAAAAGATCGTCATCGTCCGACCCAAATCGAGTTTTTTTTTTGGAAATTTATCACGATGCTTTTACACGAATTTCAAGTTTTAGTACGACCGTTTCCCGTTGACAAAAGTAAACGCTAACCGTCAGTCAAACCCGTCGTATAGGTAATTTCTACAGCTTCAAACCTGCAGCACGCCGGGCCATCTTTCATTCAAACAATTATTTATCGCGTAAAAATGAAATCGTTTTCATTAGCAAATGCCTAATGTACCTAAAGGCGATAAAACATTGAAAAAATAATTAAAGTGACGGCAAAAATCCGTCAAGAAAATACGAGACAGCTGCCAATCATCGTTATGCTCTTGGGGTGTTTGTTTTTTAGGGGTCGTCACGTGTGAGGTAAGTTTGTGTTATCAATTAAGTTGATTAAATTTTTAATAATATACTCCCATTACCTACTTATCGTTATTAGTTTTCCGCACGATTGAATTACATTCGACCAAACGGCTAAATCATGTTGACACATCGAGTCATAACTTCTGGTTTGTCCGCTAAAATAGTATCGATTGTGTCGTCTGTGCGGACGGTATTTTTATTTTATTTTTTTATAAGTCAAACACGCTAAAAACAAACACGTGCCGGACCAAAGACAGTTGGTCAACACAAAAGTCCGGCCAAAGTAGTAGCACATCGCGATAAATGGTAATCAAACTGCGCGTGATGAATTTAAACGGATATTATTATTTGCTTTTTAGTAAACAATATTGTACGATTTGCTTAAGTCCTAAGAAGATTTTTATAAAAACAACTCAAGTATATAATACCTACTATGATCTGTACAGTTGGAAGAGAAAGTACTTTGAAGCGAACGCGGGGAAGCATATGGTTTAATTTTAATTTTAGTTATAAATAATAAGTTATAGGCATAATGAATGTTTTGCATATTGTGAGACCACAGATACATTCAACAAGAAATCATAATACTTTTTTTTTAGTTATTCACGCGTACTATATGTAACAATATACGCATAATATTTAACAAATGTAAATAGGTAAATTGTAAGGTTAGGTGTACAGAGTTAACTAATAAAGTATTGTTGAATTAACTTTCTGCAAGAAGTATATAGACATCGACTGGCACAAAAGAGAACGGTATTCCTATAAAAAAAAGAACCATGTTTGAAGAATGTTCGTTTTTTTTTTCAAGATTTCTGCTAAAGAGATTTTTTTAAATAATGACGCTTAAGTTAATTTTATATCCATTCAAATACAATCATTCGCGGTTACGATTGCTATAGACTGTTATGTAGTACATAAAATCGTTTTGGGCATAATTTCAAACGAGAATATTGTTTACGACTAGCATAAAATATTTAATTGTTTTACATAATATATACACCGACGCAAACACCTATTATAATGTGCATTAGTTTTCTTGTTGTTTTTCTACGAGTAGAAAAATCATGAGTTTTATGACGGTTAAAATTGTTAGGTACATGTGTTTTGTTTCAAATATGTAATAAACTAAAAAATCGAGTGTAATAAAATGTAAAGCGAGCCAACGAACCTTTCGACTATTTAAGGAAAGCACTGTAGGACCAAGGACGTCGAAACAAAAATTATGTGCGTTTCAAAAATCAACGATACGGACGCTAAAATATGCGCAAACTAAATTTCACGTGTTGTATTTTACTACGTTAGCACCCATTAAAATTAATTGAGAACACAATTAAAATAATATGTAGGGAATAATTATAATAATTATTATTATAATAACCAGAACGACAATAATAATAAAAAAAATTATATCGGTGATATAGTGAAACGGTTGGACCTACTCTCTATAACTTTTGTAGAAGGTCGATAATAGTACACAAACAGGTGTTTGACCGTAATGATTTTATTTTTATACAGTATTATATGTTACAGTGACTCTATAAAAAAATAAAGCAAAATGAACTCTTTAATAAAATTTAAAACTGAAACAATTTGTCTTGCCGCCATTGCCATGCTTGTTAATTGTTACGAAATGTCGGTTATTTTTTTTCGAGAAGACGTTATTGTTTTCTAAGATCGTCCAAGAATCCTTTCAAATAGAGACAGTCGATATCGATTCAAATTGTTTCCTAAAAACTACTCTATTTCGAGTTGTACAGCGAAAAAATACTTTCGTACATTAATGGCACAGACTTAATATTTCTGCGATACAGATTTTTTCAAGGATATATGCTCGTAATTAAATTTGCGGCACCTCTACCATACGAGGCAGTACGTTTATCTACCGCATCCGATGGCTATCTAATGACATTTTTATACCAACGTCTAAACGGTATAGTATACCATGTATTAAATCGAGTTGACCAACGCTGGTCTGTTTAATAGAAAGGCTTGACAGAGTTTTAAAAACGTGACAAAACGTTTGCTTTTTAGAACATACCCTGCTCATAATATTACTGTCGATCTTGTGTTTGAAAAATTACATGTTGATTTACAGCTGAATTTATTTTCTTACTTAGAATTTCGTCACGCGCATTGGTTTACAATTTTTCTAACACTTCTCGTTTTTCCTAGACTAGGAAATGTACTGTTAAAGTTTAGCGTAAAATAAAAATAAAAGATAAATCTCAAAGGAACGCGTAGTTTTATTGTATAAAAGCGTAGTGATGTTTTCCTTACGGTCGTGTATCGTTTTTATTGGTGAGTGGCAACTATTCCCGTATAAAAAATTATGTAGACAATTTTAATTACCTATAAAAGGCATTGAAACCACGAAAACAAATTAATGCGTCTTTTCACAAGTTTATAGCTGTACCCGAGGTTAAAATGATAAATAAAACTACTACACCCAGTCTCTGTAAATAATATAACACGTTAAAGTAACATAATTTGTATTTGACATTTATTATCCCGTTAAATAATAATATTATTGAATATTATAAAACGTTATGGTAAAAAACATTATATATGTTAAAAATTATAATACATCTTTGTATTGCAATACAAACTTTGCTGTTTGCAGACTTCTTTGGCTTTAAACTGGCCAGATTTGATACTTTTATCTCGTATACGACTGTAAATCACTTCATTTTATGAATGATGCTGTCCAGTGTATACAGGGTGTTTATTCGTATAATACTGTAGTATTTATTCAATTTAAGGAAAAATGTAATATCGCCGTGATAATCGCGTGAACAACTACTTTTGTTTGGTTTTTTTTTTTTTACTAAAAAGTCATTATTTTGTGGTTTTCTGTGGTTTGGAACTGCACAACCAACAAATGAACACACAGAAAATGTATCTGCCACCTTTGAAAAAAAAACTACCCTGTACACCGCAAACAGTCAAGTATTTTGAGGTTGTTTTTATTGAATTAATTGTACGATGATTTGTTATAACGGGTGTGGCAGTAGAAATTATTCCTGCTGATTCAAAAACGCGTATCGTTAAGAAACTAAAGAAACCCAGCAGTTCACGGTAAATGATTATATATTTCAATACGACGATAAAGCGCAATTAAATAGAAAATATAGACAGTACATTTATCGTCCAGATCAAAATAAAAAAATTTGTCTAAATTTAAAACACACAATATTCTTACGAAATTCTCATACGTTTTTAATTTTCAAATATATCTTATCGCATACGTCAAGATTTTTCGTAAAAAAAATCACCAAGGCAACACATAACGTGGGGAAGTTTTTTTTCAATAATGACGAAAATAACAATCGACAAAATTCATGATTTTTTTTTTTTATTGGACTACAATGAACAAAAATGGTCTTTTTAAAAATTTTCGATTTTTTTTACTTTAATAAGACACGACCGGTTATATGAACCCTATAAATAGGTTTTATTCCGTTGGTTGCCACTTTCTAACTATTGATGGTGCCGTAAAATTACGTTATTTCAAAAGTCTTTGACGCACGTACTAGTATGTATGTTATTTTTCAATATTATAATATTACTGCACTTTATCGTATATTTTGATCAATAAGGAAAAGAAAATTATTCGTATTAAGCTAATTATTTAATGATCACACGTATCGAAATAAAGTATAATCAACGTAAATCTACCTACAACCTACTGTTGATTGCCGTGTTTTCTAACGCTTGTATCACGTATAAACGAGAAAAATTTTAAGTATCGACGACCCGACAGCCATTGGGGCGTATTCAAAGAAGATCAGGGGCCCACTGATGAAAAACCGTAGGACTTCAAATACTTTTTTTTTTTTAAACAGCACAATAATATTTTGGTTTAAAATTTCGATTAGAATAGATGACGTAAGAATAAATGAAAATGTCCCGAAACTTCCCTAAAGTATTTCGTTTTTGAATAATCTGGGCAGCAACTTTGACTACGTATACGCATTGAACCGTAAAGAACTTAAATCGACGTGGAAATTGGTTTATTACATAACGGCACGAATTACGGTTTTGGAATAACTAACGTGTAAATATTTTGTTACTAAACACGGGACAAATATGCGTGTAAAATGTATTATACATGGATTTAAACAGTCATTCGCGGCCGAGGGGATTATTTGTCCCGTGTCCACCTACGGTCTCTATGAAATAAAAAATAAAATTTTTATTTATTGGTAATAATACGTACACTCCGATGCCGACGAGGTATCCAAAGTGAAAATAATTTCATGTGTACAGTTTTCGGGCCTTAAACGAGCACGACGATGTGTGCAATACGTGTATAAGACGCGGTGTGCATAGATAAAAAATTAATTTATCACATTAGCTCTACATATACATATATATAGGTATATAATACTATTATAACGTAGAAACGAGTCTTCCAGTTCGATTTACGTAAATCCATCGTGACCGTCGTGAGCCACCACTGCAGTAAGTGTAATAAGTAATGTGTATTATACTCTACTACCTATAATAACACCAAAACTCGGACGAGAAAAATATACGGACGGTTTTCAAACATTATTATTTCGTGAATAAAAATATAATATCTACTTACGCATTATGTCTGACGCGGCCAGATATCCAAAAATACCTCCGCGCATCTCGCCCCGCCGACACAAAAGTGAAAAGAAAATAAGAATCCGCCTGTCAAGTTTGTCGGGGCTTATGTCACATCGTGTTACACGCGTGTACGGAGTAAGAAAATTGGGTAAAAACATACTGCGGCCGACCGAATACCAATGCGGATGATGCGGACCTCAATTATTTCGTTTTATTTATTTATCTTTTAATTATTTTCTCGACGTGAACACCCCTGCAAAAGGGTGAAATTAGTTACGGATATAACACGTGAATTACAGTTTTGTTATTAGATTTACAGATATTAGACACTGGATTTTATCACGCCAATACGGTTCTCAGCGATTTCATAAATTAATAGTGTTGACTGTTCATTCTTACGTAAAACGGTTCTGAACTCGCGTCTTTTATGTTTTATAAGATAATTTTTGAAAATGTTTATTTTTAAAGAGATAAACAATAATAATTGAAATAGTGATGATATTAAATTATGAAAACTT
The DNA here is from genome assembly GCA_017140985.1 of Hormaphis cornu. Classification (NCBI taxonomy): domain Eukaryota; kingdom Metazoa; phylum Arthropoda; class Insecta; order Hemiptera; family Hormaphididae; genus Hormaphis; species Hormaphis cornu. Next base: position 35,535,845 of record CM029360.1, read on the forward strand.
ATTTATTCGTCTTGTAAAACAGTGTTTAGGTTCTCGTTTTTAGTCGTCCGAGTTGACTCTAAACCTACCGAAACAATCGTTGAAATACAAAAAGACGTTTAAAAAATAAAATTTACTGCCATGACTCAAAATACATTTGCGCTATTAAAATAATTATATTAAGTTCTTCCAAATGTATACGTGCCGTTTCTCGATTATTCGCGACAGTTTAAAATCAATTTCAGAATGAAAATAGGAAAAATACAAACTTTGTTGTATCGGAAAATCCATGAACGACAAAGACCCTTAACTAAAAGCCTTATAAATATTGATTTTTAGTTCATAACATGAATTTATATATACCATGCTATATTAGGGTTACTCTACCCCCCCCCCCCCCCCCATAATCACCGAAGAATATTATTCTTTGTCAAAACGACCCTCGAATAAAACACGTCGTATTGTACGCCAAACTAAAAAAAACCGTAAGTATGCAAAGTGTTCGGGAAAAACGTCATTGAACAATTCTAGTTGAATGTTTAAGATCAGTGCCGACGTGTTAACAAATTTGCCAAACCCTTATAACAATCATATAAAGTATAAACCATTAAGCGCGACAACTTTGAAATTTTTTAATCGATATATGTACACGTCAAGCCACTACCAGTAGGTTTCAAATGTGTTTCAATTGATAAAACTTAGAACTTAACAGGTACAAACAATTGAGAAAAAAAGTTTTATTGAATTTTATTTTTATAAAAAGTTTGAAATACTAGATGGAACCAACTGTATTTCATTTGTAAGTATAGTAATGTACTTATCCACTCTGTAGTGTGTAAACAATGAAGAAAAAAATGCAATAAACAAAATTTGTAGTCTTAAACAAAAGTTTTTTAGAAAATTTTGAATTTCAGGTATTGTATATATTGTTTGGTGTATTTTAATATTTTCCTCGGTTCTCTTCTAAAACTTGGCACCAATTAATTGTACGCGCTTTACTCTTATAACGCATAAAACTTGTAATCAAATACGAAAGAGCCTTTGACGTTAAATAAAAATGTCTATTTTTCAACATTTGTCAACTAAATTTGTTACAAACCTATATGTTATTCACATTATGGTGTAGCAGTTGTAGGTACCCTAGATACCCCTTTATGTGCGCCACTGCCCCTCCTTAACACGGCACTGTGAAAACTCCTTCGTCTCGTTTCGCCAACAGCAACATTCAAAAACGTTTATACAAAATGGACAACTGTATATTTTGCTGACAATACCTCTACTTGTTAGTAGTCCGATTACATCTTGACAACATGACGTTGCAATCTTCAAATATTTCGCAAGGTCTCGGGGGAAAAAACGAAATGGCGCCACCACCGACCGGTACTTCATTCTATTACTGTGTACAAGGCTAAGGTCTGCGATTAAATGATACGTGTCACCAAAACCTCTCAATTTCGGGTTGACACGTCGCGCTTTAGTGAGAGACTAATACGTTTTTCTTTCTTTCTTTCTAATGGCGCCACTTTTTTTTTTTTCAAACACTATCGTATAGAAATACTGTTCACGGTGTGCAGACCGGCGCCGTCGAAAGACCGTATATAGATATCGAACGGTGAAAAAAAATAAAGGTAAAAAAAATTAAAGTTACTACCAAAACGTAAATAAATATTGTATACTACTAGCAATATACAGTATTCAACAAACTATAAAGTACTTATTTACCACCACACGTTCTTCGACCACACGTGTCCAAAAACGATTCAGCCAAGGACCGAATAGTGCAAAGTTTTATCGTATTTATTCCGTAGTACGATTTAGTCAGCTGATGAAACATCAAATGTATGATGTTTTTCGTGATCAACTCGATATTTAAATTACTGTATACAACAATACGCTTTCATTATCAGCGAAATCTTTACAGCCAATTTACTTAGGCTACAGGAATTATTTTATTTTTATTTTTTTTACCAATCGCCAAAAACCGTGATCATGATTTGAAATCTGTGCGTGAAACAATGAAACGTAGTTTAGGATCCTTGGGTCCTCGATTAATAATTTGCATATCGTGTACTTGTAATCGGTACCTGATCACTATTTTAAACAATTCTTCAAAAAGCAATAGATCGTTTGAGTAAATTTTAAATTTCGGTTAAAGCATTTTACAGCTGCAGGGTGCTAAGTGATAGTTATAGCATAGTTGCACACAACGAAACAGCAATATCTACTTCTTCTAACAATATTGACTGAGAATGTTGCGTGTATCGGACACAGAAAATCGCAATCCATTCTGTTACAACAGTTTTACAAACAAACACGAAAAAGATATGGTATATTTGAGAGTGCGAATAATGAATACGGTCAGAGTTAAAAAGAAATCCCGCTTGAAATGTGACTTTTCAGATCCGATCAAAATACAATATATACTTGGGTCATTGCAGCAGAACTCAAGTGCTCGAAAGAATTAATATAATATATTATTGCACGGATGTTTGAGAGTACAGTCTTTCTGTTTCTTTTATTATTTTTTTCGCGTCTTTTTCTTTAAATTCTCTGTTGACGGCGAACGTTATAGGTACCGACAGCAGAACGCCCCCCACACATACACGCAAACCGCGGCGCCTTCAAGAGGCACAGAACAGAACGGACGATGGCGACTAAAAGGTCTGGCGACAGTCGGGGTCTAGGAGACACTCGTCCAGACGTCTGACGCGACGGGGACGTTGATCATGCTGGTGATATTATTGTTATTTTCTTCTTTTTTTTTTTTTTCAAGAACCTCTCGTGTACTATGTATTTAAATACATATATTACAACAGTGTATTACCTAATGTAAAATACACACAGGTAGTGTGACCAATCTCGTGTGTTTTCTTAGATTCTGAGCGAAACGAGGAAGCCGTATTGATTCTTTTTTTCTGCGACACGCATAGCGCCCATGGTATACTGCTCCGATCTAAACGGTCGTAACGTTTTCTGAAAGCACAACTTATATCGTTGGTGCGTTATACGCATTTGTACGCCTGTTTTTCTAAAATTCACTGCGATATAGTATTTATAGTAACCTAGCCTATTCCGGAAGAATTCCGTATTTGAACGGTTGTAATAATTCACATAATAATACAACACCGAACCCGAATAAACCGTCATTTTCGATCCAATCTACGCGCATAGTATTTGTGTAATATAATAAAGGACCTTTGTGTTTACTCCTCGTCTTCAACTACTGAAGTGTCTGCAGTTGTTTGTTTTTTGTTGTTGTTCTTTTTCTTTTTTCATCGTTGTGAATTCCGACTATACAACTACTTATGTTTTGTGTGTGTATACTATATATTATGTAGTATGGCGTATTGTAATACGCGAGTATATATATAGTTATCTAATTTCTTTTCAAGGGTCGGACAATGCGCAGAGGGGATATTATTTAGTAAAAACATTTTTCGACAATACCTACTATAGGTACCACACGACGCGCCATATGTGGTCGAAATAATCGAATTCGTAGCTAAAGGTAGTGCGAGTATAATGGAACAAAAATAATGTCGACTCATCTCTTTTTTGCGGCCTCTACGACGTATATTTTCACGCGAGGTCGTTATAATAATATGATTAACTCTACGCTGCAGTAATCGCGGCAGCAAATTACAGCCTCCTAGGTTTTCGACTCTACGTGCGTTTCAAAAATATAGAAAATTTCAAAAAAATTTTTGAAAATAACGTATACCGTTTAGGCTAACTTTCTATCATAAAACACACTATAATTACAGGTGTGTAAAGGTCGGAGCAGTTCTACTAAAAAGTACTTAAAAAAAACATAATCTTGAAATCGATTACTCTCCGTTACCTACACGCTTACAATACATAACATAAAAGCTGCGGTGATTGAAGACAAGTTGGGTTAATCGTGAGTTTTGAACATCCGTTAAATGATTTACAGTACGTTTTAATAAATTCCATCGGAAAGCATGAGAAATCTAGAGAAAAAACGCAAATAAATAAGAAACTTCGATCCTGCACACGTCAAACTATTATGTTCTGCGGTTGATAAATCAATGAAACCACCAATCGTTTAGGACATAACTCGGAATCACACGGATATTATAATATTACATTATACTGATGCGTAAAAACGTAAAAGTAATTTTAGAAGATTGGTGGAACAAACGATTATGAAAGAATCATGAAAAAACACGGACGTTCTTCAGGTGTTGGATATTACCTCCTCGCCTGGGTGCGGTTTTCGCGGTTTGTTTTCTAATTGGGACCGATTCGATATTATTACACATTATACTCGTATATTATATTATGCGAGTATATATTATTATTATAGCCACAACAGGTGTCGAACCGTGTGGGTTAGATTTTACGATCATTTTGTATGCTATCGTACAGTGGGGTTTTGTCCGATGAACCCGAGTAGGTATAATTATTTACGTCAAAAAACAACCATCTTCTTCGTATTCTCCACTTCATAAACAATAGTCTATAGACGACCGTTTACACGCGTGAGCTTAATGGGTTTTATTTATTGAATGCTAATCAGTGAAAATAATAATGTATCGTGACGTCCTACACGCTGAGAGTTTACAAAAAAATATTCGTAAATACCTTATAATAGTGTAACTCAACAATAATAATGAAAAAGAAAAAATCCGTCTTCGTGCCGTCTTATGGGTATAATAAGAGCCCGACCGTTACAATGACGTAATTAAAGCCTACGGATCTGGATATTCGAATAAAATTATAATCAACAGCTAATATCACAGCTTTACTGTGGGGGTCGCTTAATTTACGCGTTTTCTTAAAAAAAACACAAACCTCCAGGATCAGCTGCTAGTATTACTATCGATATTGAAGTTTTAATAACTACGAAAAACCCTCATTAGATGAAATTATATTGTAAGCCATATATAGCATTTTGAACGACCTGCATAGAACTATACTATAATATTACTATACGACAAGTGAATACTTGCTCGGCTCTAACGTTTCTTAGCACAAGATCTGTTTGCCACAGAAACAAAATTTTATCAAATATTTAATTCAATCGTAGTAACATTTAGGTACTTTATCCTACAACTCCAAAATAATTTTAACAATTAACAATCCATATGGTCGTGGTCCATAGGTGCGAGGTGAAAAAAACATGTTTTTAACGAATCTCTTCAAATGTATGATTACTTTAAGACTTTAAAGTAATAAATAAATATACGTGTTAAGTGCATAAAACATATTGGTCGGTTCAATGATTTTGGCCATAACTCATAACCTAAACTGATAGATCACAAGGTATTTAAAATCAAAAATAAGCCTAATTTTGTGATTTGTTGATTAACAAAATTAGTGCGATATAAAAACGATTTAGGTGCGGGCAACTTTGTTTTTATGTTGTAGTTGTTTAAAAATAAAATATTTAAAGTAACAAAAGTGACGATAGAAGATATTTTTTTTTTAATGTGCCACCTAATACAGTCTTACTCTTATACAATGGTTTCAAACAAAAACATTTCATAATTCGTATTATATTCGTACCATATATGTTTTAAAACTTAATATTTGTTAATAACATTTACGAAATTTGTATCCAAACACGTCGTTATAGCACCTTAGATACCAATGTTTCTAAATGCTTCTTTTAGATTAGCACGCCTTGTAACTTTAACTAATTTTCTGATATTTTGTTATTATCTCTTCGGGAAGTAAAATTACACGAGATTTCGCTGCAATTGCCAAAGAACGAATGCAAAAACGTATTTATTACACTTACTCGCGTTTTGATGCGTGTTATTTCTCTTAAAAACCAGTTCATACAAACTAAACACATGGCAATTTATTATTATAATATGTGTACAACAATCGAGTAATTTTTAATATTCAAACTTAGGAATGAAAAAACAATGTGGAGACAATGTAAAAAAACACACACACACACACATAAAGGATTGAGCTCCGCCGATTTCCTCCTACGAACGTTTCGTATACATTAATATAGGTAGTTAAAAATAAAACTGCGTACATTGAAACGTACGGGATCGTTCGACTTCAACCCACGGTAAAGAAGAAAAAATTATGTTTGTTATTTCAAAAATAATATCAGGTTATTACTACGACAATGAAATATTTTTCGAGTAGGTATACAGCTGCCGGATATTCTTCAAACTATTTTATACGTATTTTATCATTTTAATTTATAATACTCGCATCCTAACCATATTTATAACATAAAATCACCCTCAAGCAGCAGATGCATAACAAATAACAGATGATAAAAAAAGTGTTTTAAAAATAAACTACTTTAATAAAGAATAAAATGTTCGAGAATTCGACTAAATGCGACAGTAAACTTTGAATTTCGCCAAGTGTGTTAATTTTTTTACATTGAGATAAAAATGATAAAAAAAATACGGAACTTTTAAAAACGATTATAATATGAAAAAATTCTTCTAGTTAGAGTTTTCTGCATTGAATTTAGTTTTTATCTAACACGCGTATTTTAAACATGCTTAGTTAGTTTTATGTTTTAGTGCATAAAATCGCATTTTTTCATACTTTTATTTTTCAGTGCATGCTTATTCTTGCGTTTTTTTACTGCATATATGAACTTACGAAACCTACGCGAGGCTCACGTGTGCATCTCCACAGCCGGTTATACATCTCCGTGTACCACCGGATCACGTGTGCATCTCCATAGCCGGTTATACATCTCCGTGTACGTATCATGCGATGTATCATCTCGCTTTATTCGAAAACGGTTTTCACCGCAAAGAAGAACGTGTTTGTGATACAATTTATAGCGCCGAGGCGACGAAACCGCACGCGTTTGCAAGGGGGGTCGTTCCCCAAAAAAAAAAAAAGACGCGTATACATTTAGAAAATTATTTCGAAAACCGTCAGGCGCGGTCGCTGGTATAGTACATACAACCGCAATTATTCGAAACCGTAGTCGGTTATTATATTATATATTATGCACATATAGCATTATCATATTGTATTATGTACATATAGATATGCCATATAAAAGCATCGTCGACACCGCGTATCGTCCACCAAAACGCTTTGTACGATTTTCACTATTTTTTTTTTTGCGGTTAAGCTGCGTGTAGCTAAATCAATTTAATACGATATTGTAAAGTGCGAGTAGACCTTTCATTCGCGTCTCTTGCGCACATTCCTCTTATAATAATGGTTCTCGAGAATGGAACGAGCGATATTATGATGTTGTACAACAACGTTCATCGCAGTACACGTGAGTAGAAGCCATACGGAACCTACTACTGAGTCAGTGTTGGCGAATTTCGTGAAATTTTTGAAACGACTGTAATACTAATTCATGATTTAAAAATGAGTCGTGAGTATAGTGGAGTTTTGAATTCGATATTATCTATTATTATCGAACCGAAAATTTTACAAATTTTAGTTTGTCGAGATGAAAAACACGATATAACTTTATCAATTAAAAAACAAATAGAAACTTTTCAATTTTTACCCATGTTGTGTTGATTGGAACGAGTGTTTTTGCACGGTGTCTCGAAACGTTTACAGCAGCAAGACACACATTTAAAAAAAAAACGCTCGACATGCTGACTGATGATCACTCATTCGTACGATTTCTTAGAAACATACGATGTTGGTATTGTTGAAAACGAAGAAATGTTTGCGAGTTAGTATTCCTACAAACGACCGAACGAGTGTAGTCAAAGGAAAGCAACGCGGTTTTTCGACGACACCGCAGATGGTGACCGAAGATTATTAAATATGACTCGAGATAATTTCAAAGTTTTTTATCCTGTTGTTGATACAATATCGCGCCAAATAAAAAATCATTTAGAAGGTTCACAATCTATCATCATAGTAGCGCGTTTTTTAAAGCCTCAATCACTGATGATGGCACCAGATGAGTGTATACACTGAACTCTGCAGTTCAATGCGAGTACGTTTATTGTTAAAGGATCATATTATTACTTTGTTCAAATGTATAGATCAGATGTGAATTCTCGAGTCGATTTTTATCGATCAAAGAAATCACCGAAAACAAAAAGATTAAGAGAGCTTTGACTTCAGCTCAAAAATGATCTTGCGACCGGTTATCCAGTAGTGTCGGGCGCTGGTTAGGTTAGGTTAAGGTTGCCAGTAACCGCAGTTGCAAATGCTGTTTTCAAAACTTAATGAATAATAAAAAACACATTGAAGAATTTGTTCAGAACGACTATCCAACGTTTCAGTATATTAAAGCAATAATCGAGCAGTTGCGGACAAAAGAAATTTACATCGACAACACAATTTTGCAAATCCGAGAGCAGGAAGGATGACAAACCATAATATTATATTATTAGTTTGTATTAATCATTTCACTTCGTCAATTGACCGCGGAAATCACTTATGAAAACACCATTTTTCGACTGCGTAACTTTAAGAGCCAAACGAGATCCGAAATTTTTATGTCGCTCTTTATCCAGGGCTGGTTGCGGCGGCACTCGGTTGTGCACGAGAAGAACGACGACGATTCGACGTCGAAGAACGACAAAAAAGATCAACCATCTCCACACGTTTATAATAATTCTCTCCGGCATCATCACCTTAACGTGTTATATTGTTTTCGTCCGTTCGATGATTACTGCCGGTTATTAATGACCCCACCGGTGAATTATAATAATTGCCCGACGATTGTTAACACCCGAGAAGAGTCGGGAAGGGAAGCGGATTTATCAAAATAACGTTATATACACCTGGGCGACACGTACGTAATTAAGCACATTATTACGGGACTCGTCGGAACGACGCACGCCCACGGAATAACTCCGCGTAATTAATTAGGACTGTGTGGTTAAATTTTATTTTATACACACTACAAGTGTTGTGCTATATTATATACGACGTTTCGTTTGTTTTCGGCCTCACGTACCCACAATATATACGCGCTATTTGCTCGAGTCGTATTACAATAGACTGCGCGAAGTATTCATCCAATAACACCCATAGGTACTCCACACTGTCGTATACTATCACTGCGTTTGAGTACCCAATTTCCAATATCTCACGGGTGAGCTGTATACAGTGTGAACCGAGGGCTGGAAGATTTCTTATGGATACTGCAGCAAGTGTTGCCATCAAAGTCACAGCACCCATCGGGAGAGCTGGCACAGAGTTCTGTCGATAAATGGGTCGAAATTTTATCGTTCTGGCGAGTACCACCCGGCCGCGTTTCACAGTTTTATAACATATAATGTTGGTCGAGATTCGTACACGACCGCGTACAAAAGACACACGTTTCTATATATATTCTATATATTTCTATATTTTTTTTATAGGTAAGTGAAGATGTCGTAACGAGCGGGGGGTGGTTTGAACACCTCCCCTTTGGCTGTATTTACGATGCATGCTTTATAAGATTAATCTCTTTAAAACTACCGTTATATTGTTTTTGAAACGTGGTTAATTGTCTACTACTCCCATTGTCCATAAATGTATTATTGCGTTACAGTGGTTTTCACATTTTATTTGTACCGCCAAAGACAAAAAAAAAAACGTTGCGATTTCGATAATTTATTTTTGAAAACGAGAGGTGCAGAATACGTACGCTACGACTCGGTCGTTAGTTCAAATCGATTTCTACAATAAGTCGGTCCAACATAATTTATACAAACAAAACTCGCAAAAGTACGTCAGGAGTATAATGTTGCGATGTACGGAATTACACGGAAAATATTGTAATAGAAGAAAACTGTAAACGAAGTATTCGAATTGCTCGATATCATATTTGTTTATGCCCTATAATTTTTTTTACAATAATAAACGTATGGCGCGCTTAAATGAAAACGTTTATTCGATAGTCGCGTTGTGTTTATTTCATCATTTTGACCGCACGTTTCTAAGCCCCTTCGCTAAACGCATACCAAGCGTTAGCGCTGCGAATTGTGTTGCCTAACTTATGTGTATAATAATCATTTTTTTCTTTTTTAAAGTACATAAAATCTAAACAAGTAGGAGGTACTCATAACTTTTAGCCAGTTTCGCAAAAAAAAAAAAAGCCATGGTGACTCTAGGTCAAGTGGTTGGGTTGACGGAGTACGCTTTGGAAGTTGTGATTTAAACGCACATTATATATAATATTTAAGCGTTTCGTTTGTTTCGAAGCGATAAAAAAATGCCAGTATATAATACCCGTTACATGCCCTAAACCCTTCGGATCAAACCACATTTGAACAATCCACTGTTCCACAGTGTCCACCATTCTTGGAACGTAATAATGTAAATCACAAACGACAATGTACACAATTGTTTTCATCGTTGCTTTTTTTGTAAACGAACCGATATTTTCAGTCTGAAAACAGATTTAAAATCACCGTTGAATTTACAATGACTATTCTAGATTTGTACGATATTGGAGATTTTAAATTTTTGGCATTATTACAGTTGTAAAAATTATAAAAAAAATTGTAACGTCTTATACCATGTACACTTATGTTAAAAATTTGTTCGGCCCGTCTAGTTTTTAGCATCCTTCAGAAAGTTGAAACGACGCCACTGTGTATATATAGATATAGTAAACCGGGGGGATTAGACGTTCCAAGAAGTATATTTTATATACAATAATTACTGTCTGCCTTAACGAAACGCGTTATACGAGGTGATGTTTTGTTACGTCTCGGAACGGGTCGTTTGCGATTTTTCAAGTTCATTTTTTTCTACATTTTTTCATCGAGTGTATACGATTATTTCTGTTGACACGCAGCAAAACCGGATACACCGTATAAAAGCGTATATGTACCAGTAAGCGCCACCGGTCCAGAACCTAATACCTAATATATAAGTACAAACAACGTTGAAAAGAAAAAATTATGGTCCTTTTTTAATCGGTCGATTGTCATGCGAGAAGTGTATAAGCTAAGACTGATTGATGCGAAATATCGAGACGGATCGATATTATTGTATTGAACGATGGAGGTCTGCGCACGTGCGCAAAAACCGGACACTTGTTGCGCACGGCCGTCGCCATACGGATTGAATTCATTAATAGAATCACGCGCGTTACGACTGAACGTTTTAATTGACAGCGTGTACACAAAAGAAGCGTTCAAAAGAGTTTCAAATAAAATAAATATTAAATTAATATTATTATTAATATTATTTATATTTATATTAAATATTAAATTATATAAAAAAATCTCGTGTCACGGTTTGTTTGTCCGGACACTATAGAACCGATTTTGATGACGTACTCGTGTATAATTGACTTAGACAATAGTTTTTATCTCGATTAATAGCCTCGGTTAGGTTGACTTCGCGACTTTGAACAGGTTAGATGAATGTTTTTGTAATCGGTGTTTCTATAGTTTCTATATGCCTTTACGGAGTAGTGACGATGAAAATTAAAATATGTACAAAAAAAAAACTAAAAACTTACAAATCAAAACACTTCTAAAACATTCTCGTTGGCAAACAACGTACAAAAAGTGTAACAAAAATATAACTGAAATTTGTTTTTAAGTGCTTTAGTCGACACTATTTCTTCACATCCACCGAAAACGGTAGATTCTGTATTATAATTTTGTTATTATCGTTTATTTTGAAACTATGGAAATAGTGTTTTACAAAATTGACAGTTAAAAATAACAAAATTTAAGTTACCGTCTAATTTATTGGCATAGACAATATTATTATTTTATGTAATATTGTTTTGAACTCGCGCTAACATGTAGATACAAAATATAAGGTATTGTTGCCACAGTGGGATAGGAAAACCAATAAAATGTAAGTGTTGTTGTTAAAACAATTATTCGACACACTAAGTGCATTTATAATGTGATATTTGTGATGTTGTATTTTGATCGTAACATATTAATCAGCACTAAATCATACCGATAATTAACATATATTTTGAGTTGTGCCGATAATCATCCTCTTTTTATAATCAATCCGTAACATTGGTTTTGCAGTAGAACATGCGCTCTTCCCTGTTCCCAGCTAACCTCCTCAGTTTGTTGTAACTTTTAGCGTTGGAAATATTTTGTTTGATAAGTGAAGATCTGTTGTTTCATAAATAATTTATGAAACAAGTATTCATTTTTTAGTGCCTCAATCATGTTCCATCCTCTGACCCAGATTGTTTTGAGCGTCTCACGTTAGTATGCTTTCGTTGGTTCTATCCAACTCAGCATCCTTAACAATACCTAGTCTTGATAGTAAAAAAGAACAATGATCAGGAAATGTATAAAAACTAACGCAAACAGTTAATAATGCCACAAAAACTGTGTATTAACTACATTTGTTGGAAATTAATAGGACATAAAGGATAAAAATATAGTTAAAACATTACACATTCTCTATTAGTCATATTTATGTTGTTTTAAAATTTAACTCAAAAAAACCAACGTATCAATCTGAATTTTAAAATACATAAATATAATTTTTTTTTTTTTTTTTTAAAGTGCAGTTTCCAAGTCACCCAAGAGGTATGCACACGACTCGTTTCATTTTTTTTTTTTTTTTAACTTTGACGCGTGGAAGACTTATCAACACATCAATTTTGATACGTTTCAAGTCTTCAACATATCAAAGTTAAAGCGATGAAAAGATCCCCGTTAGGCCTACAAAAACACCGCTTGTTACAACGTGTTCAGTTCATCTTAGATAATGTTGACATTTATGTTGAATTAATAGGACTTTTACACAACGCAAAATATTTAACCCATAAGTCCAAACAAATACTAAAAGTTATCTATCTAACCTTTCTAATAACCCTAAACTTCCCTAACTCTTTGTTCCTTTTTTACTTTTTATTAAAAAAGACCCATAGTTGTTGTGCCTCGACTATATTCACCCTCTTCTATCAAATTACATAACTATACGTTCAAATTTAAAACTTAATTTCAAAATAGAGACAACTATAATGATTTAATACATGTCAAGCAATGAAAACTCTATTATATGTCTGGTCAAAAGAGTAAAGACAAAAGATACAGTCAACATTGGCCAAGACAAACTGTACACGTAATAAAATGCAATAAACAAAATAATCAAAATGATTAAAAATTAATAAAATAAAACACTTAGGTGAAATGTTAGTTGAAATAAAAACATTAATATTATTAAAATTAAAAGACATTCAAACATAGAAAATTAAAGTACAGTAAATATAGTGAAAGATAAAAATTTAAAAAAAAAATATAAACACATTAAAACAATATCGGAATACTAGAATTTAATATCTATAAATATATATATATATATATATTTGAATTTAATCTAACCTTTCATAGATTTCCAAAATAAAACATCTCGTGACTAAAAACACCAAATCATCATAATATGTTGTTTACCACATAATCTATTAGCAATGACATAATCACCCAAATCAACATAATCCATTGTGTCCAAACCCATATCTTGATGTAATTTTAGAACATTCATCACAACAATGAACAGTTTTTTATTGCCACTTTGCTAACATCAGTTCACAAACCAATGATGAACAATAGTCTGCTGCGTCCATTAGCTGTTTTTTTTTTTTTTAATGATGGATAAACTGAAGTCCAAGAAAAATATTTTTGTAGCAGTGTAATTAAATCACCCAAAGTTTAAACACAATTGGTCATTGGATTACAATGGATTGACTAGTTATTAACAATGACATTCAAAGCTTTTTGTTAGATTACTCGATGTTTGTCCAAACTTTAAATTATGAAGTATTAGTTATTTTCAGCAATCCAAGTGTGACACAAACGCTTGCTTTTATATCCGTTACTTCCAAAGGCATTTTCAATTTTGTTTCGATTTATTGTTAGTAAAAATAACAAAGCTTTAATAAATTAGAAATATTACAATAACACTTACGTTTTAATTTAGTTTTATACAATTTTGACTTAATAGCAATACATCGAGAATTGTGATGGTCTTATAAGATGATCCAAAATAAGATGATTATTTCAATACATTTTTAATTATCATTAGCTACTATGCATAGGAAAGAATAATGTACAAGCAAACAAAAAAAATATTTACTTCAAAATAACTTGCAAAACAACACACAGAAATTCTTCTCGATGAACGACAAATGAGTCCTGTAAACTTATTAAATCTCCACTACTCTTACTTACTAGTCATATTTTTTTGTAGTAATTACTAATGATTTCTGTCATCAACGTCCATCAATGTAAATGGTGAAGCGTAATGTTCCAATAATTACAGGTATTAATTAAGTATCAACTCCCAGTTAACTTTATTGAACTTATCCATCTATATCTTCAAATTCGAAACAATTATTGGCAGGGTCCAGATATTTCTATTGAAAAATAACCAAAAATCTCGAAAGTACCAATCATTTCATAAAAAAATCAACCGATACGAATGTTTAAAAATAATAATGGTCTTCAGACTAATAATGAATTTACCAGTATACCATGACATTCATAATTTATATACATGTCTCTCCAAACGTTATATTATGCTGTTTCAATATTTTAACCGTGTCCAGGTGTTTTAAATTTGATCAGATGTATTTATTAGTACACATAACAATGCATCCCTATATTTTATAGATTATATTAACGGTTACCTTTAAATTTGACTTTAGAACATCACTACTATTTTGCAAAATCTTGAGAAAAATGACAACCATTTCAATTTGATTCAAAATAATCGGACAAAATAAATTAATTATATTTAAATATAAATTGGCTACCATACAGATAAGCATTGGCAATTCTCCTTTATGGTTGACAACAAAAAAATGACATTATGACACAATGAGTCCTTTAAGAATAAATTTCAATACAACATGTACGAATTCATCTTGATAAACACCACCTCTCCACCTGTAAACAAATTCAATTCCAACTACTCAAAGTAACAAAACATACCTACTTATGTGTAAGATACTCAATCCTTGACTGTCTTCTATGTACATAAGTTGATGAGACATATTCCAATCCGCAACAGATTTTTATTTATTTAATGATACTCCTCTCCTAACTTCAGGTCACTAATTGATCCAGTAGCAATGAAGAACATTTATCTGCAGTGACCATTGGTTTTAAAATTTGTTTTTGGTTAAATTGCTTTGAAATGTTTGAGCTACATAAATCTTAATGCCAATTTCTTTGTTGGAAAGTGCAAACAAATTTAACCATCCAAACGTTATTTTACGCAGTGTTTGGGATATTCAACCATCCAAGTGAGACAGAAAAAAATAACTTCAACATCTATGGAATCCAAATGTTCCTTTTGAAATTTAGGTTTAATATAACACAACTTAGTTGCAACACCTCAAGAATTATAACCAAACTATACACGATTAAGCATTGACAAACGTACCTTTTTTGTTGACAAAATAAATCATCAGGCATAATTTTATGAAATTCAAACTTACATACCTATATGATTATATGATTTCATCTTGATAATCATAGTTTACCGGTAAACTTGATCAATTCAGACAATTCTAAGTAACAACAAGTCATACTTATTTGTAAGAACTTCTGTCTTCAATAACCTTCAATGATGTACGTAAAATGACGAGATATGATTCAATCAGTAACAGTTATAAAGAGTTATTTATTTCCACTCTGCATCAATTCACAAACCAATTTACTACAAATTATGAACATTAATCTACAGTGCCCTTAAATTATTTGTTTTTTTTGTTTTTTAATAATGGATGTACTGTAGTCATAAAGAAAATTTTTTGGTACTTATCTACTACTATCAGAGTAATTAAGTAACAAACAAATTAAATCACACAAAGTTTAAAATCAATAAGTCATCAGCTTACAATGGATTGACTACCTAGTTACAAACAATGACACTAATAATTTAAAATGTTTTGTTTATTTACTCAATGTTTAAACATAAACTTAAAACATGTTAATAACTTTCAAAAGTCCAGGTTTGATACAAACCCTTCTTTTATATTTGTTGCATATGGCCTATGGTTGCTAACAGAAAAGCATCGTCAATTTTGTTCAGATTTATTTTTAGTGAAAATAACAGCTTTAATAAATTATAAAGACTATAATTATAAGACTATATTAACATTTACATTTTAGAAAATTTTGACTTAATTGAAACAGCTCAAGAATCGTGACCGTTTAATAAGTTTGGTTCAAAATAATATGATAAAATCAGTAAGTTTTAAATTATTATTACCTACTATGAATAGGCAGTACAAGCAGACAGAAAAAATCTTCAAAATTAATTTTAAAACATCTTGCAAAACAACATATACAAATTCATTTTGATGAACAAATAAGTTTACCTGTAAACTTATTAAATCTCCACTACTCTTACTTACTAGTCACATTTTTTTTGTAGTAATTACTTATTTCTGTCATCATCGTCCATCAATGAAATAAAATATGGTGAAGCAAATTGTTCCAATAATTACAAGTATTAAATTAGTATTGACTCCCAGCTAACTTTATTGGACTTATCTATCTACATCTTCCAATTTGAAACAATTATCCGCAGGTTCCAGATATTTCTATTAGAAAATAGCTAAACATCGTGGAAGTACTGACCTCTTCATAAAAAATGTGCCAATCCAAATGTTTAAAAATAATAATGATCATAAACAACTACTAATGAATTAATCAGTATACCTTGACGACAATTGACACTCATAATTTAAATACATTGTGTTTAATTACCATGAATGTTTCCCCAAATGTTATATTATGCTGTTTTTCAGTATTTTAACTGTCCAGGTGTAATACATTATTAAATTTGCTCCGATATATTTTCAGTACACATAACAATGCATCTCTATATTTTATAGATTATATTAATGTTTACCTTAAAATTGTGTTTAGAACATCACTAGCCTATTGTAACATCTTGAGAAAAATGACAATCATATCAATTTGAATCAAAATATTGGATAAAATAAATTAATAGCATTGGATACCATGCAGATAAGCATTGACTATTCTCTTTTATTGTGGACACGAGAACTGGTTAAAGTCATTTAAGAATAAATTCCACAACAACATGTATGAATTTTTCTTGTTGAACACAGTCTACCTGAAAACATCATCAAATCCAACTACTCAAAATAACAAGACATACCTAGTTATTTGTAAGATATTATTCTGTTCTCAACGGCCTTCTTTGTACATAAGTTGAAGGGACATAATCCAATCCTTAACAGTTAGTAACTTGTTTAATGCCACTTCCTAACTTCAATTCACCAATCAATCCGGTTGCAATGAAGAATATTTTTCTGCGATGTCCAATTGGTAATAATTTTTTTTTTTTCTTTTTACATTGCTTTGGAATGTTTGAGATACATAAATCTTAATGCCAATCCTTCTGTAGGAAGGTAGTGAAGTGCAAACAAAATTAACCATCCAAACATTATCTTACGAAGTATTTGAGATTTTCAATCATCCAAGTGATACAGATAAACAAACTTCAACATCAAGCTTTTTGTTAGATTACTTAATATTTATCTTAACGTTAACTTTTGAAGTGTTTGGTATTTTCAACAATCCAGGCGTGATAAAAATCCTTCCTTTTATATTCGTTACATCCAAAGAAGTTTTTAATTTTGTTTCGATCATTGTTAGTAAAAATAACAAAGCTTTAATAAATTATAAAGATTATAATTATAACACTTAAATGTTAATTTACTTTTATAACATTTTGACTTAGAAACACATCAAGAATTGTTACAGTCCTATAAGATAGTCTAAAATTATTTGATGAAATCGATACATTTTCAACTATCATCAACTAATTTGCATAGGAAAAAAACAGACAAGAAAAATCTTCAAAGTTAATTTAAAAATAACTTTCAAAACAACACGTACAAATTCATCTTGAAGAACTGTCCAGCTGTAAACTTATTAAATCTTCACTAGGTACCCTTACTTACTAGCGATACTTTTTTGTAGTAATTACTAATTTCTGTCATCAACGTTCATCAGCGTAATAAAATATGGCAAAGCAAAATGTTCCAATAATTACAGGTATTAATTTAGTATTGATTCCCAGCTAACTTTATTGAACTTATCCATCGACAACTTCCAAATTGAAACAATTATACATAGGTTCCAGATATTTCTATTAGAAAATAACTAAAAATCTTGAAAGTACTGATCATTTCATAAAAAAATGAACCAATCCAAATGTTTAAAAATAATAATGGTTAACAGACCGTAAATGAATTTACCAGTAGGTATACCCTGACATTCATGGTTAAAATACATCGTGTTTTTCCAAACGTTATATTATGCCGTTTTTCAGTATTTTCACTGTCCAGTTGTTGCATATTTTAAAATTTGATCAGATGTGTTTTTAGTACACGTAACAACGCATCCCTATATTTTATAGATTATATTAACGTTTACCTTTAAAATTGGCTTTAAAACATCACTACTCTATTGCAACATCTTTAGAAAAATGACAACCATTTTAGTTCGATTCAAAATAATCCGATAGAATAAATTTATACCACGAAGATAAGCAATGGCAATTCCCCTTTATGGTTGACAAAAAAAGTGATCCTTTATGAATAAATTCCGAAACAACATATACGAATTCATCTTGGTGAACACTCTCCACCTGTAAACATAATCAATTCCAACTACCCAAAGTAACAAGACGTACCTACTTATTTGTAAGATATTCTGTTCTCGACAGTCTTCTATATACATAAGTTGATGGGACCAATCCGCAACAGATTTTTATTTATTTATTGATACTCCTCTCCTAACTTCTTTAGTCACGATCATAAAGAATTCTTTATAATCGTGACTAGTTCACTAATCAATCCAGTGGCAATGCCAAGAATATTTTTATCTGCAGCGTTCAACGGTTTTACAACCTTTTTTTTGATGGAGATACTTAAATCTTAATGCCGATCTCTCTGTAGGATGGTGATCGAGTGACAAACGAATTTGATGATCCAAACGTTATCGTACGCCGTAATTGTGATTTTCAATCATCCAACCGAGACGGAAAAACTATACAACATAACTGCAACATCAGCGGAATCCAAAAACGCATTTTCAAATCCGTTCCGATCAAATTTGAATAAAAACAATAGCGCTTTGGTAAAAGTTACACAACACAAAAAAATTTACTGTGAAATATTTAGGTTTATTACTACTTCATTTTCTAAACCTCGAGAATAATGGACACTAAATGAAAAAAAAAAAATAGTATTTACTACGAGCTATGACGTGTTACTATGGTTAACCGCGAGTTCCGCCTGGTTGTTAACATTGTCGACCTTTTTTGTACATACACACGAAAATCATAGATTCTATTGTGTAAATAAATAAAATTTCATTTTTATGTCATGCCAAGACGGTACCGTTGATTATTAAATAATAATAATAATACGTAGATAGGTATATTTTTTAGTCCGTGATATTTAGATATATTTCGTATTGAATGCAAGTTAGCTATAGTACCGAAAAGTTAAACATAACACTATTATTTTATCTGTTTTTCGCGATTTTATCCATGACATTTAACCGTATGGCTAAAATATTAACAACGCCGCGTTCTAAATTTTAATTTTATCACAGAATAAGCTGTTAATTAAACATATGCTGTATTCCGCTGATAAGAATATTTTTATTTATTTTTTTTATTGCAAAGCACGGCCATAATTTATATTATAAGGCTCTCCGGTATCAAATATAACATTGTAATAAGTATAAATTAGCATTAATCGTGTCGTAATATTATAGTTTTCTTTTGAATTCTTATATATTAATAAATCACTGACGCTCACTCCTCGCACGGTTTCACTTTCGCGGATTATTTACAATAACGTTTTTTTTTTGCAAACAGCAAAAATCATCGTCAATTTCTCAACACGAACTCGCGCGAATATTAGGTACCTATAAATATTATGGCATTGCCCAACTTGAAAACTATGGTGGAGAACGTCATGAAACACCCACCGCCGCCAGTCAACAGAGATACGGCCGTAAACTTTTACGGGCCGATTTTCGGCTCGGTGAACTACACGTTGTTGTCCCTGAACGTGATGAACCCCGGACTGTTGCAAAGGTGATTTGAGCCCTTTCCACTGTGTTTGGCGCCTACCAATCATAGTAGTGACATAATTGACAGAGTCATATTGTAACTTGTTACTAGTTACAAAGTATAAACTTCCTGTAAATTTGAATCAAAGATACAATCAAAGTTACAATCAGATTAAAAAGTAACATTGTTACTTTGATGATTCATAAGTGAGGCTGAAAAAACAAAAAATATGTATATATGTGTATAAGTAAACTCGTCTAGGTTTGTTTGGCGCTTTTCATAAGATTATGGTTGGTTCCTTTATTTTGTCCGTAGTAAATATTTATTTTGCCTGGCTTCTAAAGGTTCACCCGGCGTTGTGAATCCATACTTAAAGAATACCAACGACCGTACTACGTGCCAAACGGCAAAACAATTCTCTCCACACCTTAAAAGGCAACAAAACCACAATCATAACAATAATAATATTACAATAATAATTATTGTAAATTATAAATAACAAATAAAAGTATATGTGTATTTATTGATGAAATTTTTAACTTTAAATGTACCTTAGTTACAAAACTTTAACTCGTAACTAGTTACACGACATACAAAGTATCTGGCAGTGACACGGCCAGTATTTTAGAGTATTCCTATATTATACATAAATGAATGAGATTGAATGAAACATAAGAATGAAATTATATTTAAAGTTTTTTTTTTTTTTGATCATTGGATAACTAATCACATAAAGTACTTATTGACTTAATATAAATGATACGTTTGCAACAAGAAAATAACAAAATTACCTTGATAACTATACTTTAAGCATAGTTATCATAAACTAAAATATGAATTTTCCGTTCACAAGCTCTTTTAGTAAGTAAATATAAGTGTAAAAATTGTGAAAAATTAGTGTTTTTTTAAAAGTCTAAAAATACGTTTACAGTTCTGAGCTAGCTATCTGAATCAGTTATTCAATAAATTGTCAAGTTCTATGTTAGTTATAATCAAAATGTATGGAACTTTTATGGCATTTGTTTGATATCCATTCTCTTAATGATTGAAAATTTTAATTAATTTGAATATTTTTTGTAAAACATCACTGTAAAATTGTACCTTTTCAAATTTTGATATTTTTCATTACACTTAAAAATCTAGAAGTAACGCATATTTTACTTAACTTGGAACTTAACATTTTTTAGCTACGTGTCTAGCTCGTATACAATTATTCTCAAAAATATATAAATTTAAAATCACTAAAAAAAATATTTTTGTAAATGTGGCTGGAGAGAATTGCCCCCTTTCCCTATAAACACAACAGTGATATCTTGCAACTAGTTACATATTAGATATAGATATAGACTAGTTACATAACTAGATACATATTTTTGTATGAACTTGTAACTAGTTACAATACATTGAATTACTTGCCCAACCCTGCCTAACTGCCAACCGTGTTACGCGTTGTACACCTACGTACTCACTGACGTTTTGTTTTCTAGAGTCTTGCCCAAACCCGACCTCACTAATATATTCTTGCTGAACTCGTGTGTGGGATCAACCCTGTTCATTGTCGGCCGCCCGCATCTTGGCGAAGCGCCTCTGAAGCTGCGTGTTTTGTATAGGTAGACTTATTATATACTTTATTGCCTTATTTTGATGAACCACATCACTGTTATTTACTCATTCCTATGCATCTAATAGTGTGTATGGATCGCTCTTGTTCAACATGGGATCGGTGCTGACATGGGCCATTGTACGCAGTCTGTTGCCAAACAACGCCAGTTTAGCCACGGCCGCTGGTCTAGTATCTGGTTGTGCGATGACCAGTGTTGGTGTGGCTTACTTGAATTTTAACGATAAAGCGGTTAAAGCAAACAAAAAGTAGATATTTTAGTTATTTTTAGAGAATAGCAATACTGTTTAAGCCGGATTCATACTGGAAATCTTATACAGTGTTGGTTTCTTTTGAAAAGAAAAAAAACCAACATTATTTTGTCCTAGTATAAACCCAGCCCCAGCTTTTACATAGTTAGTTGATATTATTATCCTATGTTCATTTTTTTTTTTTTTTAAATTAAATTCCAATTTTGTACTGAGAATCTGTTTCTTTTTATCATTATTAATTAATTATTAGTGTTGTTTGTTTTTTCTATGGGTTAGTAGCATTAAAACTAGAGTGTTTTTTTTTTTTTTTTAATATTCATTATTGTTAGCTATTGCCTATAATACTGTAATTTTTCGAAATTTACTTCATTATATGTACAGATATATATTAATTTTATGATATATATTTGTTTGCATTTCACAATAACACATTAGGTATCAATATTAATTTGCAATTTAATGTATGAAAAAAAGATATATATTTTAATTTATAAGTGCCTGGTATAAATTATAATTATTAACCTATCCCTTTTTATTGTTTGCATAATATTTGATGAATATTTTAAGTGTTTTGTGACAATTATTATTCTCCATCAAATAATATTATGATTATTGTCTTTTTATCAAATTTAAGAATGATATACAATTAACTTAAACACTGTACGAACAATTTTTCTATACTATTGTTGATTGTTGTTTAAGACATTATTATAGTTCTTTTTTTTTTAAATCCTTGTGTGATTAAATAAAATAATGTAATTATTTATAAATCTTTGGTTTGAATTTATATATGAATAATAATTAATATATGTGGTAATTTGATTACAATTTATTAATTACCGACTTATAATTTAAATAAAATGTGACAACCTATTTTGCATTAATACAATATGATGAATTGCAGAACGTTACTAGTATTATTTTAAGTTATTAACAGTAAACTGTTCAAAAAATTAAGTTGATTTTAAAAATCAAAAAATTGAAATTTAATTTAAAAAACTTTTTTTTATGATTTGAAAAAAAACAATATTTTACAGTACGTCATTTATTGAGAATAATCATTTTTAATTTTTCAAAGTTCAAACCAAATATTATTTTAAAACAGCTCAATCAAATTGTACAAATTCATTTTAACTATTTACCTTTAAAAATTTGTTGCTGAATAATTGCGTTTAAATCAACTAATTATCTTTTTAAAACTCTTGATTTTGAGAACAGATTTTTTTTACTTGTTGATTTCACCTGTTAATAATAATCTACCTACTCAATTTATCATTTGGTTGTTTTGTATGGCGTACACTTTATATTGGAAAAGGTAGACACTATTGTTGACACCTGTGGCATAACGAGAGGTCAAATTAAATTATGATTTCCTAAATCTTTTCTTTATATAATAATGATACCATTTTTTATGACTAGTAACCAGTTACTACCAATAACTATTGATACAAATGTGGTAATTTTCTCATCTATCAAGTGTATCAGCATTTTACTCTATCCACTGAATACGTAGTACCTAATGAATAAAAACATAAGTATTTACCTAGATGAAAATTAAACATTAAAAAACTATTAATTACATCATAGGTATATCCATTACCAATGTTGTCTTCAATTTAATTTAATTCATAGTCATGTTATGTCTATTTAAAATTGTTTTTAAATATTATAGCTATTAGATGCATTTTACAATATTATGCAAATTTTGTATGAATGGGAACAGATAACATTATAAAATAGCATACTAGATATTATGGAAAAAATGTGAAAATCTATTACCAAAAAAAAATGTTAAGTTTACCTACTCATATACTTGGTCATAATAATTTCTTGATTTAATGAAATGCTTTATATATTAACATGACTGGAGTCAAAAATTGGTGTTGCTTAATGCCAAAAAAATTGTACACTTACAGGCTACAGAATATTTTTATCTTTAATACGAGTACTTTACAAATTTGTTGAGGTTGTATCTTGGAAAGTCTTAAGCACTCGACTGGTAAAACATACATGTATCATTTGTAACAAAATTAGGAATAACTGAAAAAATTATGAATGGCAATTAGTGAAATAATTAGTTTTTCACATGTGAAAAGGTCGTGAAACTAAATGTGGGTAGTAATTTCATAAATATATTAAAAATTTTAAAAGGTATACACGTGTAATAATATGTAAATACTTAAAAATAACGTGTTAAGTCTAGTGATCACTTATACAATCAGTTGAAAACGCAATAGAAAGATACGTGACCTATGTTCTGTTAACTGTAAATTATGAGCGTAACGTGAACGAAAAAAAACTGGAAAAAAAATTTTCAAACGACTAAAACATAAAAATTGTTATTAGCGTAGGTATGCAGCCGACTTTTGATTAAAGTTTCAAAACATTATGTGGATAATTCATTTAAATCCTGTTATAATATTATTATATGGGGTCTCAGTTAAACATATTTTAACCGAATGTGGGATTTTTCGAAAAGGAAAGTTCCATATCTCTGACCACCGTGATGAACCAATCAAACTACATAATCAAGCTCATACAATTCTTTGCACAAACACACCGTATTAATGAAACGTAAACAATAATAGATATTTTATAACTTCAATCAAGTAATATTCTCATTTTCTTTGTAATTTGTTATTCCTAATAATATTAACTTGTGTTATTTCCTTTTGCAATTTTTAGCATTGTATGTGACTCATGGACATTGTAAAGTATACTGTTACGGCCGCATAAAAATAAAAATATTATTGTGATTTTTATTAGTCGTATAAATAAAATAATTGAAAGTTCCAAAACTCGTTCGTTGGCGGCGAATCGCGCAAGCAGTGTTTTTCTTATCTCTCTGCACCGTTCTATATTTCAAAGACGATAAAAAAATTCGTCGTTTCCCTTTGTTGACGGCCGGCAGCAGCTGTTTAACCGTTTTCCCGAGGCCTCGGCGCGCAGCTGCTGCTACGGCAGCACGTCGTCTCTCTCGCACCCGCCGGGCGTATTACGCGCCGTCCTCCGCGAACAAGCGCCTTTCTTTTTTTATGATTTTTTTTTTTTTCGTTATTATTTTTTATTTATTTACTTTGATGTGATATTATTGTGATTAGCGCGTTACTCTTGCGTGTTTTCCGCGCCTATATCGGGCAAACGCGATCGCGTCGGGTACCAGAATCTAAAAAGTTTTCCGATATTTTTTTTTTTGCGAAGCTCATCCGTCATCCGTCGACTACCGCCAACGGTTCGCTCGCCGCACGTCACGTTGTTTCGACCGTAAGTCCGTCGCAAAAGATTTTGTGCGTAACAAAAAAAAAAAAAAAAACAGTTAAAACTCGGCACTTAACCTTAAATGTAACGACGTCGGAAATAACGTCGTCCGGGCCGCATTTTTTTGCGTTTCGTCATAACACTGTCGATTAATTCGTTTGTCTCGTCCCCAGCAGCGGAGCAGTAACCCGGAACGAACATGTCCAACACGCACCGTATGCGGTATAAAAACGAAGGCGTCGACTCGAAAGAGTTGCGCCGGAGACGGGAAGAAGAAGGCATACAGTTGCGGAAACAAAAGAGAGACATTCAGCTGTTCAAAAGGCGGAACATCAACGAGACGATTCAGAACGACGAGACCGACGTGAGCGTAAGTCGATTGTCCAACTCGTTACCCCCAAACGCCCGGTCGGAGGGTGACTATCTGCCCGACCAGTCGCCCTCGCCCAAAACTTCCGTTCGAAACACGTAGGGCATGTTAAATAAACAAACTATGTGCAGGGGCCAACCGTAAGGATAGATCTGCCCCCACGGCCAGTATCGGGGCCATTGAGTTACAACGTAACCACCCACGGGGGTCTGTAAACTATAATTCCTATTATTATTGAAAACGTCTCCAGAAAAAATGTTTATTACGCCACTTGTGTACAATTTTTTTTGTAGCCAACCAATTTGTACACTAGCCTGCGCACCTCACCCAGCAGACCATGCTGTAACGTACAAAGTACACGCTATTTTTTTTTGACACCTTATCATTACACTATGTATGTATTTTCAAAACTGTTTTATCTGAAATGAATTGCTCTTAGTTTGTTACCTGCGCCTAGTTATTACGAGAATAGCTCATATTTCATGTTTGTTTGCTTTTATTTATTTTCTTATACCTAAAGAGCATCATATTTAAGGATTTATACCCATTACTGAGAATAGTATGACTTGTTTCATTATTTATACTTATACTGTGCCGGGGACACAAAAGTTGGCCGGTGACCGACTCGCTCGTAATGATTAAGTTGTGTTATTGATTATTCTTGTTTAATGTTAACGCAACACACAAACGCATCACCATATTGTGTTAACACAAGATGGCTTATGGTTAAACACAGTATTGACTACAGTCTACTAGCCTGCATAATTCATATACATGCCATATTTTTAATGTTGTTTTTCATTTAATTAATAACCCTTACTACATTTTTACCACTAGGATAGCGTCAATCATCTTTTTTTGTCTCTGACCATTATAGCTGTATAACTAACGATTATACCAGAAACAATATTATTAATACAATATAAAACACGCGATAAGCATATTAGTTACTAAAATAAACAGTGATTAGGTCGGCGGTATATAGAAACCCAAGTACTAAAAATAATAAATAAATGTTTGTTTGCAGTCTGCTACTCCAAATACGCCAACTGATTGGTCTAACATTAATGAAGAACTTCTTAAGCACCTATACAGTGAAAATGAAGAAGACCAACTTAAAGCAACGCAAAAGTTTAGGAAATTGCTATCATCTGAACCAAATCCTCCTATTGATGCTGTCATCAGCACCGGTGTTATTCCTCGATTCGTCGAGTTTTTGAAGAACACGACAAATAGTCATCTGCAGGTACCATAATTTATTACTATTTCATCGTAGCGTTTATAGTAAGTTACCCTCCTATATTATTCAATTTTAATAGTTTGAAGCTGCATGGGCTTTGACCAATATTGCTTCTGGAACATCAGAGCAGACACGAAAAGTTATGGAAGCTGATGCGGTACCGGTATTTATATACTTGCTGGAATCGCCGCACGAAGACGTTCAAGAACAAGCAGTTTGGGCTTTAGGAAATATTGCTGGCGACTCTCCAATGTGCCGTGATTATGTTTTGAATATGGGCATAATGAAGCCCTTATTAAAGTAATTATTATTATGTATAGGACATATAATAATTCTATATAATACTGAAAAGCGGGTATTAGGTGTGTAAACATTTTTATAAGGTATGCTCGTTATTCTCGATAATTTTTTTTTTTTCTATTGAAATCTAATAAATAATATTTACTGTAATAAAATTATATTTTAATAATGTGAGATATAGTATAAGTATAAGTATAAGTATAAGTATTACTATACTTATACTAGTATTACTATACTAGTATAAGTATTTCATTTTAATATTTATTATTTGTTTCAATAGACTGCTAACTAGTTGTTCACGTTTATCAATGACTCGTAATTCTGTCTGGGCTGTGTCTAATTTGTGCCGGGGAAAAGTGCCACCACCAGACTTTACAATGGTGTCTCCTGCTTTGCCAGTCTTAGCTGGATTGTTGAATCACACTGATCCTGATGTATTGGCTGATACCTGTTGGGCATTGTCTTATCTGTCTGACGGTCCAAATGAAAAAATTCAAGCAGTTATTGATGCTAAAGTTTGCCCAACATTAGTTGAACTGTTAATGTAAGTAATATGAGCAATAAATGTGAACCTAATTTATTTAAATTGGTTAGCAAATTTTTAGGAAATAAATATATTAATGTTTCAGGCACATACAAAATAATGTGGTTTCTGCTGCTCTACGTGCTGTTGGTAATATAGTAACCGGTGATGATGTCCAAACACAAGTTGTATTAAACTGTTCAGTATTACCGTGTTTGCTTAGTCTATTGGGGTCTACAAAAGAAACTATTCGTAAAGAAGCGTGCTGGACAATTTCTAATATAACTGCTGGAAATAAAAACCAAATTCAAGTAAGAAATGTTCTTAGTTAATTGTAACTTAAATTCGCTAATATTTTGATTGATATTTCATTTTGTATTTCTGTACTTATAACCTATTAGGCTGTATTAGATGAAAATATATTCCCCGCACTCATTCACATTATGGCTACAGCGGAGTTTAAGACAAGAAAAGAAGCTGCGTGGGCAATTACTAATGCTACTTCTGGAGGAACACAAGAGCAAATCCAACATTTGGTTGAGCAAGTATGTATTTGAACACTGTTGCCATCATTTTGTGAATTTTGTCAATAAATTCTCTTGTTTATTTGTTTAGAAATGTATTCCTCCACTGTGTGATCTCTTGACAGTGACGGATGTGAAAATTATTCAGGTGGCTTTGAATGGTTTAGAAAATATTCTTAAACTAGGTGAACAATTATCAAGACAAACGGGCGCTGTAAATCAGTATGCTGTCCTATTAGAGGAATGTTACGGTCTTGATAAAATAGAGTTCCTGCAGTCACATGAAAACATTGAAATATATCAAAAAGCATTTGGAATTATTGAACGTTATTTTGGTTCGGATGAAGACGATCCACAAGTTGCGCCGTCTGTCCAAGAAACTGAACAAGGAATTGAACAGTTTGATTTTAGAGATCAAAGTGTCCCTATGACAAGATTCCAGTTCTAAATATTGTTAAAAACATTTGGATTTTTTTTTTTTCAATTGTTTGTCGATGAATCTTGTTTGCACATATATTTATAAATACCAAACCAGATGTACTCTACCTTAATAAATTAACTGGTTGTTGATTTCATTCAATTAATAGTGTAATTCTAAGGAAAATGAAGAATTGGACAACTAATAAATCGGTTTTTCGACTAGCGTTTTTAAATTTTGTTGTTTTTTTTTTCATGTATTTAGATTATGCCCATCTAAAATCTGAATAATCAATAATAACATAATATTAAAATGTATAATATTTATTTGCTTCAAAGTTAATATGTTTGGTAATTATGGCCATAAGTTAATCAATTAACTTTCAAGTGTTACTTTTCTATATTACATCAATCATTGAAACAAAAGTATATTTGAGCTATGTTCAGTAATAATTGTTGAAATTGTAATTATTTTTAAATAAAAAACTTACTCTCAAAAATACCTTTTCTGTACAACTCGATCTTTTAATGTGTTTTGTCTATTATGTTGATTACGATTTAATTAATAATACAAACTGGTCAACTAGAAAGCTACTAGTGTCTAGTGACAACTAATGAAATTAGTATAACTAAACAGAACTTTGGAAATGTTCCCAGAAAGTTTTTATAGGGATGTCGGTTATTTTTTATCCAGTAAATTTATTTTGCCGCTATTATGATTGAGTGACCCCTTATTTTAAATAATTTTATCTGCGCGATATCTTTTATTTAGGCTGAAAATTGTCTTAGAAAGAAATGTTTCATGGTAAATTTATCAAAAGTTTTCTACCATTAAATTCCACATCTCTATTCTCTGTTCATAATAAGATTAATTTGAGACCTCCGACTTGTGCGCCAATGCTTGCCTTCGTTCACGAGCTTTGACCGCCCGAAGTGTGAGAGAAACTGGTTTAGGTCATCTGACTGTTGCCGATACTAAATGGTCAGTAATAGGTACCGATTTTTATCAGTTATAATACAGAGTATTATAGTGATAAATATTAAGAAATATCTGATACTGTAGTTAAAAACTCTTTTAACAAAAGTATACAACGTCTATAAAATTAGACGGAATTATTTTCTTATAATTCTTTGATTATTTTAATTACTTGTAGGGAAATTATTTTATTCTTAAGAGAAGTCTGCGTAACGATGAATTATTATAATTTAAAAATTAACATAACCCCTCTATCTATTTGTTTGTTACTCAAATACTCTACAATATTTGATCCGAAGTGTACTGGCGTTTGTTTATTGCTTCTAAACACAAAAAACAAAAGTTGATGTATAATAAGTTGCCTATACAATATAACTCCTTAGAACACGAAATATTGAAACTAGCCATACTGCCAACGGAATTCTATGTACAAATAATAGATGACCCGACCCGACACGTTGCCCGGGATTTGGTCGGTCAAAGCTTAGTAAATTGATTTCAAATTAAATTTAAAAAATTAGTACGCCAAATTACACAAACTTGGATACCCTGTTTCACCACCTTAAGGGAAGAATTTTAAAAAATCTTTAGGGGTTGAATTTTGAAAAACCCTTTCTTGGTGCTCGTCTTCGTTGTACAAGGAACTTCTGTGCTAAATTTCAAGTGTCAAGACCCAGCGGTATGGGTTGTGCATTGATCGATGTATAAAATGTTGAACCCCATTTTCACCCCCTTAGAGGTCGAATTTCGAGAAACCCTTTCCTAGTGCGCCCCTACATTGCTGTACTCTTTCGAACCTCTCCTCGAAGTCTCTAGACCCAGCGGTTTGCTACGGGCGTCGATGAGTGAATAGTGGCGGTCTCCTGTATGTAAGATTGTGTACACGGCCATAATAAATAATACGGTTTATTGATGATGATAATAATATGTATTAACAAAAAACACAATATCTAACGATAGAAAACAAAAACAAACGTTAACGGTCGTATTAATAACATAGGGAATGCGGCGAAACTTTCCCCTCGGACAATACAATATATGGGTAATAATTGCGGAGTACGCGACAAGTCACGAAAGAGTGTTACGGGTAGCGACGTCATCATCGATCACGGGTGTATGAGCGATATCGTAGCAAGGGGGGGCGGCGGGGTCTTGTGCGTCCCGTTCCCCGACTTTCACCATAGAGTAGTACACGGTTTTCGGTCCGCGTCGGCCCCGCAGCGGCCGTCCGGCTCGTTGGTCCGTCCCGCGGAACGCTTTCGGCTCGCAGCTGCGCGTCGTCGTCGTAGACGCGCGGCAGAGTATCTCTTTGCGCACCGCGCCGGTGACGAGCCTCAGGAACTTCTCCATGTCGGCGATGTCGACGCACAGACGCAACGCGAGTTTGGCGTACTCCATTATCTCGTCGAACTGTTTCGCCCTGGTCGCCGCGGTGGTGCCCCCCTCGGCGTCGCACCGAGTAGTCTCGCACGTTGTTGTTGTTGTTGTGCACTCGGTCGGCCCGGCGCGGTCCGCGACGGTCGTCGGCCTGATGCACGCGGCCGCGCGGGCCTGCAGCAGCTGTTTCCTGACCACGTCGACGAACCGCACGCGAAAGTCGGTCAGGTCGGCCACGCTGCGGCAGCGCTTCAGCGCGGCCTTCACTCTGCACAGCGCGGCGGCCTCGGACCACTGGTCGTCCGGCGACTCCGGCTGGCCCTGCTGTCGCAGGCCTTCGCCCAAGACCGGTCGCGACGTTAAGTCGATGACGGCGGCACCGTGGCGGATGACCAGCGGCATGGCTGTCGGTGCGGAAAGAACATTTTTATCGCGCAAAAACGATACAATTACACGGTTGTGACTTTTTAAGATTTTTAAGCCGCGCGAACAAACGTTCGAGGACGCTATTAGCCATAATACATCGCATACGAATTTAATATGACGTATAAATTCCGTAAGCCGTCTTCACTTTTTCTCCGCCTCACTCCCAAAGTCGCCGTCCCAACCATTCGGGGTCGGCCGCTCTTTACCTGTTCCTCCACGTTTCGCGATCGTTATTCACATCAACTACGCGCACATCCCTTTGGTGTCCATCTATTTCAATCGTTTCCGTCCATCATCTTTTTCATCATTCTTTGCGATCTTCCTCAACTTCGTTCCTCTTCTCAACCGCTCTATTACAATAGGCACATGCTTCTTCTCTCCTCATCGCGCGTCCAAATCATCTCGGTATATTTCCTCTCGTCCACTATATACTAGATACATCACCGACACCTACCTCTTACACAATATTCGTTTCTATTATTCCAACTTCTCATGTCAACCCGCGACATAGTCGGCAGTTTTAGCGATTATTATTTCGTTTTCATAAAAAGATTGATACGGAATTTAAGTTTATAGGTGTTAACTGTTGCACAGTTGGCGATAGGACTGTGATGATTTGTACAGTTTTCCCCCCCCCCCTCTGAATTTACCCCCCGGGTTGCGCCGCTGTCTTTCAACCTAATTGTAATTCTTTTATCACATTCTGTTTAGGTACTGTAAATGTTAAAAATTACAAAAAAAAAAACCGTTACGAGTTGACCCTTTGAGGAGGCTGCACACTATGTTTGCTATACACGGGGTTTGTACCCGACTATTGTGAACAAACGTATAAAAATAAAAATTATTACGTTTAGGAATGTACATCTTCCGGCATTGGGCGAGCGAAAACCATAACGACAAGATGGCGATTCCACTGGCCATCACTGAACCGACGGGTGTCGGGCTGTACAGCTGCATCTTGTTGTGTATACGTCGCAATCGGTTGTCGCAAAACGCGGATAAATCTACAGAAATTTCCGAACAACAAATCGAACAGTATGTTATTTACTTATTAGAATGAATAATAACTTTTATTTACGGTTGATATGGCCGGAAAGCATACCGACGGTTGTTTATAGTTTTTTATTGTTATTGTATCTATAAATATTGAATTCAAAAAGGTTTAATTTCAAAAAGAAAAGGTTTGATTTTTTGTATGCTAGTAATGGATGAACTCGAAAACTATAACTAAACAGATTTTCAAAATCTTTTCAAAGGCTACGATCAACAAGTAACACGGACTATATTTTATCTTCAAAATTTAACCATTTTTTTCTTTTTTTCAAAATAAAACACGAAAAGGCGAACAGGAGAGGAGTTTAAAATGAAAAACCGTTTTTTTTTTTTTGGTCGGATTTTTTCGAAACTTGGCATACACGCGTTCTGTACACAAATTACAAAATTTTCCCACTCTTTTTTCGAAAATAAAAACCGTACTTAAATATAAACCTAACTTTTTAAAAATACACAGAACTGCAGCGTATCTCAAGGGGGGATTTAATACAAACTGTGCCTACGTATGAAATTACCCACCTGTAAGTTCAATTTAGCGGTAAATTTATGGCAAGTCGGTAAGTAGGTGTACACGTGCCTGCTTCCCAAAACAGCAGCATCTGGAGTATTTTTTCCCTAATTTCTTTTAATCTAGTTTTGGGCCGGTGCCAAAAATTAAAAGTGAAACTCGTTGACCTCAATCCACCCCTAGGCCTTAGCAGACCCTGCCTTCTCTCTCTGCTAGGGAGACAAATTCACAATAACGCCCCCTATGGTGCACCCGTCTACACGAAATCACTACGACAGACTAAATGGCAGCACTGGTCGACGAAAATGACGGTCCCTTACGGCTCACTCGCGCTCGCCAGTTCAAAAGCGCGCTGCTCATTTATTCCAAACCGATCGCTCGCATTCGTCGTCTCGGCGCCGCGGACTTTTCTTGCGGGAAATTATGTTTCGATCAAATTCTAAGCCTATATTATTATTTTAGTTTTTTTTTCTCCCCTTCGCGCACAAAAAGCAAGTCTGCCGTCGCTGTAGAAAGAATTGCGATTCCGAAAATGAACCGTATTTGCGTTCTAATAATCTGTAAGTATCTTGTCTACATTCGAACCTCGTCGTTTCCTACATGTACGTCGAGAGTTGTACGTGTATTGTATAGTTTTAGTTTATTTTAAACTACCGATCGCGTACGAAAATACAACGTGTTGAATGAAAAATAAATGGACAACTAAAATAATATTTGTTTCAAATATAACTATTAGGTATTAGGCTATAGTAGATATAGTTTCAAGTACAGAAAGAAACGATGTTTTATCCGGTTGAATTGTATGTCTACCTAGACAGTGCTTGGGAAAAAATAGCAGTTTGGTCGCACTTAATAAATATTGTATTGATGGAAAAATTTTGTTTAGAAAAGAATGGATATACTTCTTGAATCAAAAAAAAAAAATCGAAATTCATATTGGTGTGTCTATTGGTTTTAAAGTGATGTTTTTAATTCATTAAACTGTATGCTCAATATGTTAATGAATAAAGTACAAGTGTCACACAAATTTCAAAAAAATTTACTATAGCTAAACATAGAACTTTACAAACTCGTTAAGTGCAGGTATCTGATCCACTGTACCCGTTTAGGATCGTATCATTTATTTTTAGACTTGTACAAAAATGCTCCAATTATCGGCACGTAATTTGTTATCGATTGATTAAAAAAGAATTACCTTTGCATTTTCATTTATCAGTAAAATATAGATCACTACGTCAAATTTAAAAACAGAGAATTTGTTTGTTTATTTTAGAGATTGGGGCAGTTGATAGTAAATTTTTAAAACATCTATAGTATAAATAATGTTTTTTTTTTTGGCAAATGTTGCTTTTATAAAATATGTGTACATACTAAATTACATACATGTTTAATGGTAAAAAAATTGTGAAGTGACTCAGTCAAATTTTTTTCAAAATTCAAGTATTAATAATACGAAGACTCCCCCATTCTAAATTCCTGCAGGCTACGCCACTGGTTGTATGTATGTACCATCCGTAAATCCGTTCACAAAATCACAAAATTAAAAAAAAATTATAAAATTTAATAACGTGAAACATGATATAATATTAGGTCTATGTTTCTTTTCAAAACAAAACAAAATGTAATTTTAATCGATTGAAATAGTCACACTTCCAGTCCATTTCGTGAATCAGTTTGAACAATTTTAATTTTAATAATTTTCATTGGATAATCTAATCATTATAAATCTAATAAAATTTTTTTTTTTAAATTTATCCAATTGATTTTTTTTTTTTTTTTTTTTTTTTTTTGTGTAAAAAAAAAAAAAAAAATTAATCAATCGATTTTCAAGTGCCGTTTCGGCACTATTTAAGTGAGGTCCCCCAATAGGCACCATTTTAACCGTTTACAAATTCAATCATTATTGATTCTACGCCAATTTAAAATGTTTATTTATTGGTGGATAGGATAAAGAAAAATGATATTATGTACAAATAACTGAAATCGTTGATCAAATACCAATCTATGTAAAAATGTGAATTTCATTAGGCCGCGGTCCTGCAGTTGGTTCACCACAGGGGTTTTCATTTAAGACTGAAGAGTCAGCACTATATTATGTAAATGTATATAATTGTTATATATATATATATTTAACTTCGTTCGACATAATAATAAAGTCAAAACCCCCTGCCGTTGTATCATGATTCTATGCGATTTGTCATTATGCTATTATTGTGTCACCACAGAAAAATTACACCACCTACCTACACAGACAATAACATAGAACGATATTAAAAATGGGGTACATAACTATAGTGTAGGTATTTTTTTGTTTGACCCATGCGGGCCATGAACTATAATTACGTTAGTGTCTCGATGACTATTAACTATATACAAATTAATTATATATAACCAG
The DNA here is from genome assembly GCA_017140985.1 of Hormaphis cornu. Classification (NCBI taxonomy): domain Eukaryota; kingdom Metazoa; phylum Arthropoda; class Insecta; order Hemiptera; family Hormaphididae; genus Hormaphis; species Hormaphis cornu. The sequence continues at coordinate 35,571,055 of CM029360.1, forward strand.
ATAATAACAGAGTAGGTTGATATTGAAAATGATTTTTATCCTGCAGGTGACACATTTTTGATTTTTTTAATGCGTTAAAACGGATATTTTAAATTGACTATTGTTCGCAGAACATCCTGTTGATCTTGAAGGAAACGTGATATACATACACATAGGTAGATAGCTCCACAGTCCACACGCCTATTCACGGCGGTACACACAGTTTTATAATATGTATACCATAATATATGATCATAGATTCTCAATTCCGGTACTGGTATTTACAGTTACGTCGCTCTTCCAAAATCAGTTTTATGAAAAATTAAGTCTAATAACTGAGTTGCTTGCCTATTAGCTATTTAGGATGCATTGTGTTCTAATTCACAACTGATTTTATAATATAAATTGTAAATGCGTTTGTTAATACAATATGGATGTATAGTAATAATTATTATAATAATTCGTAGTCAGATATTAAAGGAAGTTAGAAATGATCAGTCCTAAAAAAATTTTCAATGAGAGGAAAGGCGATAAAATTGATACTCACAAGGTTTGTTCAATTAAAAAACCATCCCTTCCACACCAATGGGGCTATACGCCATACTGATTCTGACCGAAAAATTATACAAGTACGATTTTTTTTTACGAATGTTTTCCTACTTATTCAAATGCAAATTTACAGTGCATAATTAATTCGTGTTTTACTGCTGCTGGTTAAGTGACAGCAGACGGTATAAATATGGGTATTATATCGCATTGAAACACAAATCTACTCATCTACTCGAAATTAAAATATTAGTATAAGTACACGTAACGTAGCCCTGGTACGCTGTAGTTTTATTAGTTATAAAAAGATGTTAGCTGTTTATTGGGTGAAATGTGAAAAAATAATTTCACGAGGTCTTCTTATACATGGATAAAATATATTTGCAAACTTCAACAGCAATAGTCCTATCTATAGTCAAAACGCACTTAATAATTTTCCGTTTTTACTCGTACATCGATAAACGTATTTTGAATTTTTAACCTATATATTATACTATATACCTACAATCTACATTATATATATATATATATATGTATTAAGATGGATGTTTAATGCTATTCTATCAATAAAACTTTGATGGTGCCACGAGCGAACTTCCTTCTCCTGAGCTGTTTCCGCCAATTGGGCGTTGTCCGCTACTGTTGTTTTTTTTTTTTTTACACCTGTATATATATATATATATATATATGTATATAAAGCATATCTACGCTGCATTAATATAATGGCCACCGTTAAATCGCGCTGAACGATTTCGTCCGTTTGCGCCAAAATATATACGTTATATACCTACCCATAAACGATGCAGTATTATTCGCAAACTAATAAAAAATAAAATCTAAGGGTGGGCCTCGGTTTATTTTAAGGAAAAAAAAAAATCGTTATATGCATAAAAAACAATAAAAAACGTTTATCTATGTACGTTTATTGTTCCCGTCGTTTCTGAAGCTGTCGGTTTGATTATTATATAATATATAGGTAGTAAACAATCTTAAGTTTTGATTAGGTGTACACATTTTCTTCGATTCGCTAGATACTTACTGCATTCTAAAAAGTAAAATGTAAAGTAACAGCGACGTAGGTACACGGTTATAGGTGTAATATTTGTACAGTCGTCAGCAGGTTCGTCGTTTAAATACTATACGTATAAATCAATTTTAAATTTTGATTTTGAACGTTATATTGGTACGCTTTAAAATGTTTATTTTCAATTGAGTGCTAACTTTCGTAGGACGTATAATATACATATATATATATAGTATACAGAACATTTCTCTCAAAAACGTTCTACAAAAAAAAACCCAAGTCTCCGCTTTTTTTCATTAGAAAGTCTCGACGTGAATGCTTTTTTAACGGTCGTAAAAAAAAAAAGTACCTTAGAGTTTTTTCGTGGTGCGCTGAGCAGCAATAGTGCGGTCGTATTCGACGATTTCGAAATGTCACAATATTTTTGTACGGCCCCGGCAACCTTTAGCAAAACAATATAGGTTATTGTTCCCCGAAGAATTTAAATGTCATCTGAAATTAGGTCAAAATGCATGATTATCACCTGACCGCGTTGTCTGCATATATTTATACCAAACATTTAGTGTATTAAAAATCTATTTCGTCCATAGCGCATTCGTGTATTATATCTATGCGTGCAGAACAATTTCTTTTTTAAAACAAATAACGGGGAAAAAAAAGACAAACAAGTCACTGATTCACTCAAGTACATTGAACATAATATTATAGTAGAGATAGTATTGACTATTGTGTAACGGAAATTTTACGTTAATATCACCAAAAACCAAGTAGAAATATATATTGTAGAAATACCAATAAATATATTGATATAATAATTTATTGAGTGACTTTGTTCGTGATCGAGTCCAGTTAAATATTGAATGGCGGGTCAAGGAGGATATTTTTATTTATTGTTTTTTTTTTTTTTTTTGGTAATTTGGCTATATAAGTACGAACACAGAAAACACTTGAAACATTGATACTTACTTAATAGTAGTCAGACTGCTTATAATTACAGTATACATTTTATTTTTGTATAAGACTGTATAATAGTTTAAAATGAAATTTTTGGGGTGAAGATGGAAAGTTTGAACTTGTAATAATTGTAACTATACATGCGGACGAAGCTATTTAGCAAATTAAAAAGTTAAAAATTATTGTCTACAAACAGACGCCACAAAAAGTATTGAAGACTATACTGGGTCGGTCAAGATCTTGTTGATGTGGTTACTTTGCTTTGAAGTTGGTGTCACAGCTTTGAGTGAGCCTCTGCTTTGATATTCCCTAAGTTAAATTTATAAGCGATGGATCGTTTACGAAACGACGAATATGAAAAAACTCAGTGAGTCAAATACGTGCCTGCTCTCAACAAGTTTTAAAGATTTATACTTGGCTCAAACTTATATTATGAATATTTAAATGTATTCACTCCAGATATAATACGTGTGAACATCTCAAGGAATGAATTCCAACTATACGATTGTATGATAGTTTTACACTCCTTTGACTTTTACTCATCCTAATATCGTGTAAAATAAAAAAAATTTTAGTAATTGTGAGCATTTTTGAAATTTTTTCTTTTTGCGATCATAACTCAAAAAATAATCAAAAAACGCTTCAAATGTAATGTTCCATCTAGGTTCACTCTCCCATATTTTTCGTAGTGCCATGTATAAATGATGTTCTTCTACCCTGCACAAAAAAAATGTTTATCGAAAAAAAAAACACCTCATTGTAATATTGTAAAAACAATTTATTGCTATACGCTCTGAATCTAAAATGCGGCCGATCACTTAACTTTAAATTATAACACATCCTTGTCGCTTGAAATACTTTTGTTAGTGTCTAAATATGTTAAACACTTTGTACTTTATTGCCTGTATATTATATAGGATATACAATTATATTTTCATTGGTTTCAAACGCGTTTGGTTGCACAAACAAAGCACTAGGTATGTATATTCTCGAAGCAGAACACCGATTGCGTCCACATAGAATATAATATATAGTAGTTGACGTGTAGTCCTTCTCCATCCTTTTATTTTATTACAATCGAAATTAATAGGTGTTCTGTGTTTATAGTGTTCGAAAAAGTTATTTCACCCGTCCCGCCGGGATTCCCAGAGCTGATTTTCGAGAGGATATGCCGCGATAAATTCGTTATTTTCAAATTTAAAACGCACGTCTACAAATTGCTTTGGTTTAGGTACGTTTCGCAACGTATAGTCTGCACAAGAACATTAAACTCGAACTCAAAGCTTACATTCTTAAAATGTCGTTTAAAAAAATGAATACCTATCTGCATGGAATATATTTACAGAATACTCGATGAACACACACAAATCACATCTATCAAGTTGTTAATTGCAAAATAAAAAAACTTCGACTAAAACATTAAACACAACAACTTTAATTTTAAAATATGATTATCAGTTGCAGTTTCCCTTTACGCCTTTTTGTTTTTGACTTATCGTGAATCGCATATAAATTTAAGCTTGCAGGTTAATATTATTTGTGTCTTTTGAAATAGATCATATCCAATAAGAAAAATAATTTCGGAATTTCTTCTACATAGAAATTGATAAAATTTTTAAGTTAAATTCAAGATTTTGGACTTAAAGTTTGTGTCAAAGTATCATATTTTGGAGAATTTTGTTTTGCTTTGCAGCTGGTGGCTTGCTGCATACGATGACAGTTGTTAGTGTTTTAATTTTTTTCAAGGACCACAATAGTAATACAGCTAAACGGTTGACAACGATGTATGTAATACAAAATATATATTAAGAAAAAAAGAAATTAGAAAGTAGAAAGTAAAGATTATTAGTGATAATAATTAGTACTTGCAGTGAAAACAAAAATTCATTTATGTGTATACTATATTTATTATCTATTTACGTTCTATTGTATTGTGATTGTTAAAGTTTATAAAACCAATATAATACTTATTATAATTTATAAATAGGTATACATTGCGTACCGATACACGTCCGACATAAATATAGTAGTTAAGTCTAAAAATTAAAATTAATTAGTATAATTCTTATAAAGAGTTAGTTTGTATTTTAATTGCGAAACATCATTAGTTTAATGAATTTTTGTGGCTGTTGACATTTGGCAAGGCAATTAATAATGTAGGTACGCTATTTTTATAAGACATGTATTTTAATTGTTCCATTTTGAAACAATTTTTGCGGTTTACCAAATTTATACAGGCATTGTAGAGCAAATATTATCTATGTGTTTTTAAAAAATTACTATTAAAATTATTCCAATCCAATTTTGTATTTTAGATTTATGGACGACGGCGTATGGTCAAAATGCAGGAGAATCAAACGAAAAATCGATGAACAGAAAATTATGTCCGCCAATGGAAAACGTTCCTCAACCTGCCAACAGGGTTAACACGACTGTGATTCTTAACGAGTAATATTTTTCTGTACACCTTAAATTTTTAGTTATGCAAGACTTTACTGTAAAAGCGGAAACTACTTAAATGTTGATATTAAATAACAAATAATAATATTTACTAACTATGTATTTTATTATTATTTATGACTTGGCAAAATAAAAAGGATATAAGTTATATTTGTGTCTTACATATTTTCAACCGGCTATATTGTTGTACCATATGTATCATATTGGTGGATAACTTAAAATTCAAATCATACCTGTATACAAATATGTATATGAGTTTTAAAATTGTATAGGTTGAGACAGGAAATGAAAAGAGCAAATGGATTTCACGGACCAGCGATCGACGCATACATCGTACTCAATACGGATGAACACCAAGTAATTAATTATTGTCGTATGAACAATTGGTACACACTGCAGTCACTTTATCTATAAATAAGACAAATATCACAGAGTATCAGACGCGTTGTACTGCACTGGGATCTGGGAGCTAAGGGGTTGTTTCCCAAATCGACAGTTGATTATTTGATCTATCAAACATATTTTGAATTTTATTATTTATATTGCTTTAAAATGTCTACTGCATCGTTCGTACAAAAACATTTTATAGAATTCGGTGTAAATTAGTAACAACATTTTAATAATATTAACAGTACCTCTGTACTCACCAGCTTTACACGATTATAATAACAGATACAATCCTCAACTTATAAAATACAATTTTTTAGTCCGATCAACATAGTGTTAATTATTATTAACGCTCGACTTCCAAAAACTAAAGATTTAAAATGAGAATAATATTCATGTTTGGGCCAAGGTCTAAACCAATCCTAAAATAATTTCACGCAGTACATCCCAAGCAAAAAATTACTACGTCAATTCCGTGTAAAAGAACGCAAAGTGGGAAAAAAAAAACATTAAATTAATAACTGCTTTTAAATAAAGGGAATATAAAATATGTGAATGGTCTAATATGTGAAATGTATTCAATTCATCCAAAGTTCATCATCTGCATAGTAATTAATTCGAAGTTTAAAAAAATTAATTTGAACTGTAGGTATATTAAGTAGAAACAATTTGTGCAGTTCATACAATGTCCCCAATATAGTATAACATGTTAATTATTCTATTAACTTTAAAGTATATTTGAAACGAGAATGTGTGACGAAAAATCCTGTTCGGGGAAGTATAAGTTATATATAAAGCGCAATATAGGTATAGGTTCTTGAGGTTCTTCTAATAACAATGTATAATTATAGTTATATTAAGTGATGAATGAAGTTATTAATAAATTTTACATTAGTATGTTGATTTTTGATTTGAAATTGTTAATTTAGAATTTTTAACTTTGCTATTATCGAGTATAAATTAAATATACGTTCAAACTATTTAGAACGAAGAAATAGCGGACCACGATAAGAGACTCAAATACTTGACGGGATTTAGCGGTACCGATGCCGATTCTGTGGCCGTAGTGACGCAAACCAAAGCAGTTTTCTGGACCGGATGGATGTACTACCAACAGGCGGACGAAGAGTTGTCATGTGACTGGCAACTATTTCTTCTCGATGGATCGGTGAATTATAATAATATTTATATTGGGTCCATTTTTTATTTTTCTCATACATACAAGTAGAAAAATAGTCTCTGTTTGGAAAGTATATAATAATGTCTATATAGTAAACATTTAACATTCAGTTTTTAAAGCTGCAATGATGCATAAATTGCTTTTATTGCAATTCGCAGAAAATCTAAAAAAACAGTGTTTTAAAAGTTTCAAGTAACGTCCGTACATTTTGTTCATTGTTGTTATTTTTAATGGAGTGAGAAGTCAAATTATGTTTTGTTACGTATTAACAAGTTTTTTTTGTATAAAATAAATTGCTTAAATTTCTATGATATGAGCATGGGGTAAAAAGAGAGAACCTTTTAAACATATTATCACACCACACGATTACAAGAAGGCAGAAACGCCAATGAAATGATGATACCGACTACTACACTTTAACGACTGCCGACTGAACAAAAGACACAACAACGAGTTCACATCCCGTTTTCCATCAACTCTATGTACTATTATTCTAACTCTGGTGTTTTTTTATTGCGTGCAGAAAACGCTGGTTCATTGGTTACTAGAGGAATTCAGACCCAACTCTCGAGTGGGCGTTGACCTGAAACTCATTTCAAACGGTGACTGGGAGTTCATGTACAGGGCACTAGCAAACCAGTCTATAATTTTAGTCCCCATCAACAACAATATCATTGACATGATATGGGTAGACAATCGGCCAGAACCACCGACTCGCGAAGCCTACGTTTGGCCACTGGAATACGCCGGTTAGTAAACCTAATAAAAAACTAATAAAAAATCAGTTATAACTCATTGGTATCACGGGCTAACACAGGAAAAAATTTCAGGCGGGGGTTATTGAAAAAATCTAAATAAATTTAAAAATTGAATAGAGATTTGTATACTAATAATATAAATTGTACTTTATATTTCGGGAGGGATTTGAACCTTTAAAAAAAACCCTGTGTTCGCCGCTAATTGGTATCGTCGTACACGAATTGTCTTCACTTTACTCCATTTTGGTTTTTATACAAGTTGAATGAAAAAGATTTGTAGAACCGATGATCGGATTCTGAACGCGTATTAAAATTGTGTGCCCCACTCGATTAGACCCATTATTCCGAACGGTAAGTATTTTCTTAGGAGTTATCAGATATTTTTGGGCGATTCACAAAAACGCGGACTTTATATTCATTGATTGTTTAATAAAACGATAGCTAAACTAAACAGCGATCGTTTCTGATAATATTGATAATTTTAACATATTACTGTTGTATTGTATACTTTCATACAATTTAAAAATATTTTTATTAATTACAAAACATCTTACCTCACAAAAATGGTTAAAAAAGCTAAATTTATTATAGCACCAATCCTCTTATTTAAGTGCACGTTACGCTATGTGTTGGTTTAAGAGTGTGTGTGTATATGCGCAAATAACAGGTAAGAAATGGGAAGAAAAATTGGACGCCACTCGGGATAAAATCACGGCCATGGGATGCGATGCAATGGTCGTCACAGCGCTGGACGAAATTGCGTGGCTTCTGAACATTCGTGGTTACGACATTCCTTATGGTCCGTTCCTCAAGTCGTACGTCATAGTTAGTAAGGATCAGCTGCATCTGTACACGAACAAACACAAACTCAGCCCAGATGTTCGACGACACCTCGGCACGGAAAAGTGTTTTTCGGCCCACTGCGCCAGGTCAGACCAAATACATTAACATTGTTGCAGTTGAGGACGAGTTTAAATTTCAAAAATCATGTTTGAATAAAAAACAAAACGCTAATTTACTGATTTGGTATAGTTAGGTACTTCCTGTATAAAAAGTCAAAGTTTAAAGCATGGTTAAGAACCATCCTAATAGTATTTTTATATGGCCTCAGCTCATTGAGAATACGTTAAGATTGATTGATAAATAAACAGTACAATTTTTGCATTCGTTTTTTTTCATTTACTAAGTATAACAAACATAATTCATAAGACTGCGTAGGTATATTGTGAAAATTTGAATTTTTAATTTATCTAAGTAGCTATAATTCTTTTTTTTTTACATTGTTTCGTAAAAAAAATGTTAATATTATATAACATCGCAACGCCTGATATTTTGCAGTTATTGACTGCACAGTCAACAAGTTTTAGTGTTTGATTTGATATGAAATAATGATTGCTGATGTACTGGTGTATGGTGTATTGACTATCAACGTATATACTTGACAGTAATAATGGTCTTTTATATTTTATGGTCATAAACAAGTGACTATATTTACATATTATTTTATGATTTATGATATTTATAATACGAGGGCTGTTCGTAAAGTAACCTCCGTTTGCGTCTTGCGCGGGAACTGGAGGGGGTAGCGCCGCCATTCTTGCGTCTGCGCGCTTGGCAGGTCAGTCGGCGTCCAGCCGTGGTAGCGTGAAGGTCGTTCGTGCGCTAGTTTGTTTGCAGTCGCTTCTCAAAATGAGTGCTGCAATTGAAAACCCCGCCAAGTGTGAGGTGCGTGCTGTGATTAGGTTTTTCGTAGCTAAACAGTATTCAGCAGCAGCAATTCATAGAGAACTCTGTGCTGTGTATGGGCCAAAAATAATGAGTGAAGGAGTTGTTCGGGAATGGGTTCGCTCGTTTAAAAATGGCCGAAAAAATGTGCACGACGAAGAGAGAAGTGGCAGGCCATCTGTGGTCAGTGATGAACTGGTTGAGAAAATCAACGCAAAGATTCGTGACAACCGACGCTTCACCATTTCAGAGCTTTCCAGCGAATTTCCACAAATTTCCAGGACTGTTTTGTACGAAGTAGTGACTGACAGGTTAGGTTACCGTAAGTTTTGTGCTCTGTGGGTCCCGAAAATTCTTTCGGAAACCCACAAGACTCAACGAATGACCTCAGCTCTGGACTTTCTGACGCGATATGACACAGAAGGAGAATCTTTTTTGGACAGAATTGTGACTGGAGATGAAACCTGGGTCAAGTACGAGAATCCTGAGACTAAAGAACAGTCTAAGGTATGGGCTCACACGGCATCGCCACACAAACCGACAAAAGCCCGGCAAGATTTTTCCAAAAGGAAGCTCATGGCAAGTGTGTTTTGGGACTCTAAAGGGGTGCTGCTGGTTGAATTTATGGAACGTGGTGCCACAATCAACGCGGATGCGTACATTGAAACACTGAAAAACCTAAGACGTGCGATCCAAAACAAACGCCGCGGTCTTCTGTCATCTGGCGTCGTTCTCCTGCACGACAACGCTCGTCCTCACGCTGCACAGAAAACCAAGGACCTTTTGGACACGTTTAAATGGGACGTTTTTGCGCATCCTCCATACAGCCCAGACTTGGCTCCGAGCGACTACCACCTCTTCATGCACATGAAGAAATGGCTTGGCTCACAGCGATTTGACAATGATGAGGAGCTTAAAGATGCGGTCACGGGATGGCTCAAGGCACAGGCGGGAGATTTTTTTGCAGAGGGGATTTCAAAGTTAGTTCGTAGGTATGATAAGTGTTTAAATGTCTATGGAAACTATGTTGAAAAGTAGGGGAAAGACGTAGATTTAAGATGTATATAATAAAAATTTTGTTTCTATTTCTGTGTTTTATTTATAGAAAACCGGAGGTTACTTTCTGAACAGCCCTCGTATAAAGTTTTTAAAGCGTTATAATAGTTGTTGTATAAATTATATTAATTTGAAGTATGTACCTTAAAAATAATCGCACAAAACTGCATACCTAAAATTGTATCTATTCATGTTGTTCACCACCGCAGAGTTCACGATTACGAAACTATATGGACTGACCTGAGAACATTATCTCAGGTATGGCGGAAAGTACTCGTTCCGTCTGCCAACGAGTTCAACCATGGGGCAAGCAGATGTATTTACATTTTAGTGAGAACCTATATAAATATATATTTTACACAATGTGCAGTTAACATTAAAAAAAAAAAGTAAATTCTTGGTCGGGTGGAAAGCTCGTAGGTGTAGCAATTACGTTTGGAGTAGTTTACAGCTTTGGGTGGGTCACTGGTTTGATGTTGATGTACGTATAATATTTGTAAGCAATGGATTGTGTAAGAAAATTACGATTTTTAATGATCTAATAAATCTTATAATTATTTTTCGCGTTTATTACAGTTTTCTCACAATTTTCCAAAGGTTAAATGTTGAAGTTTCAAACGACAGGTATTGATCATTTTTGGCCAAAATATAACTTTTAGATGAACTATGCGTATTTTGTGTAAGTTTCATAGTTAAAACTCGAATAAAAATAAGTGCTATTTTCAATATGTAGGTTATATAATATCTATTATAGTTATGGAAAAAGACTTAAAATTCTTTAGTAAATTTTATTTAATTTTCAGGAAGTATTAAATTACTGAGTTTGCTCAAATTTTTCATAAGCAATCCATTGTTTAAAAATCTAATACAATCATCGGGCCAGTGACCCACCGAAAGCATTGATTTACTCTTATGCGTAGTCTCTACTCTAACTGGCTTCCCACCCGACCTAAATTTGATCTCGTTCTTTCTTTCTTTCCTTCCTATACTTCTATGTGTTAGGCTCTTACAATAACATTCCAAATAGTACTAGATTGTTGAAAAAATTTGACAGTTTATCTATGGTAAAGTATGTTTTATAAAACTTGTGTTAAAGTTTCATGTCTAAAATATAAAAACTACATGACTTATAAAACAAAGCCTACTAAATTATAATCGAGATACTTATTTATAATAATTAATAAAACGTAACCATTTTTTTTTCTTTTTAATAGTAATTAACTATACGTACCTACATAGTAGTTCCTACTATATTAAGTGAGAACTTATGAAAATAATTTTCTCGAAAAAAAATCTTTTTAAAATAAAATAATAATAAATTATTTATTAAAAATATACTAAAAAATTATGCTAAAAATTAAAAAACGTGAAAACAATCGGTATTCGGTTTCAACCAGAGTCGTTAGTAAAATAATATGATATTAATCAATTGTTCAAACATTATACTAAACTCATATGATTACTAATTAGTAATCAATGTAGTACTTACAGTAGCTGTAACTATTTTCTTAAGATATGTAACTGAATATTTTGCATATTTAGTACTAGGTATACTTACATAAAACATATTTTATAACGTATACTGTTTTGTCAAACAGATCAATGCGGAAAAAAGAATATCAGCTTCGTCACCGATTATGTACATGATGGCCGAAAAAAATGAAGTGGAAAAGGAAGGAATGCGACTTTCGCATATTAGAGATTCAGCAGTGATGTGCAACATATTGGCCAAACTTGACGAACAGGTATAGATATCAATAACAATACTGAAATATTGAGTACATATTTGATTTTTAGCAAATATTATCGTTATAAGTACTGTGTTATCAAAATAACATTTTAAAAGACTTCTTAAGGATGATTATAATAAAAAAAATAAAAAAATAATAATTATTATATTTTTTTTTTTTTTTTTTTTTTTTTTATAATAATAAAAAAAAAAAAAAAACATTATTTTCAAACTAATACATTCATCGTTACGCTCAGAATCTAAAAACAAATTAAAATAATTTATAAACGTGATAATATACGTAAAAAATATCAAACTTGTAAGCATTGGATTGTTTACAAAAAATATAATTCAGAGCAAACTCAGAGAGTAAAATACTCAACAAGTTTAAAATTTTAAAATTTTATACGTATTTGGCTAAAAAATTTTAAATTATTGTGATCATTTAAATATGTATATCCATTCCAATAATGTGTGAAAATTTCAAGGGAAAAATTTCTGCAATTACGTTTGTACGGTAGTTTTGCCCATCCTAACGACGTGTGAAAATTGCAAGTTTGCTGAATAGTTTTTAGTCAATAGTAGAAATTTTTAAACGTACAATTTTATCCACTCGAGTTTATGATTGTTCATTTTCAGTTTAACAATGCACATACGCTCACGGAGCTCACCGTGTCAAACTTAGTGGACCAATACAGAGACGAACAGAACTACAGTCGGGGTGCTAGTTTTAGGTCAATCGTGGGGTATGGGTCTAACGGAGCTATACCTCATTACACTCCATCGCAAGCGAGCAGCAAGAAAATCGACCATTTAAGCACGTTGGTCATCGATATCGGCGCACATTATTGGGGTAAGTATTATAAATTAAAATTTACTGTTCGGATTACGCAGTTTTAGTCAAAGATATTTTGTGTGATTATGCGTGTTAGGTTTTTTAATAAACAAAAAAAAAAAAAAAAAAATTAGGAGAACGTTTGCTATACATGTGTTATAATAAAAGTTATTAAAATTTTTTTATACGTCTATGCTTACTATAGATACTACATTATAGCATTGATTAATATACTTATAACTTAACCAATGATTATAGATATTTTTATACGTAAAATATAATTGTGCTGTTCAATTGTGACCTTCCGGCTTTTGGTTTAAACTCCAAAACGCGTGTCACACAGTAGGGACCCTATAATATGTAGGTAGGTACTATTGTTATTTTGTTATGCTTTCCAAACAGGTAGCTTGAATCAAAGCTTGTTAGTTAAGTTGTTCTAATCGATTTATTTGTAAATTATAGATTGGGTCAAAGCTTGGCAACTTTTTTTTAACTCGTAAAGTTAAGTTAATTGAAAAAACAAAATTTTAATTTATTAAAAGTTAACAAACAAAAAAATGATTAACTTAACTTAAAATAAAGATAATATTTCAAATTTTTAATTCACACGGTTTTGTACCTATAATATGATAAATATCGATGTAAAATTTCTTCAAAAGAGTCCGGGACTCGTTGGCGCTGTGAAAAGCCTGTTGTGTTGTGACAAAGAATGGGTCACGACTGCACTAGTATGACATTTTCTCAGCTTCAAACGATTTTTTCGGTATTTTTTTTTTTTTTCTTAGTAATAAATTTTTTTTTTAACTGTTAGAGATTAAAATTAAAACGCGTTAAATTAAAAAAAAATAAATAAAAAATTCTTATGTTAAAAATTAACGAAAAAATTAAGTTAACAAGTTCTAAGTTATTATTATAACTTGACTTTTTAACTGAATTTTGTTAACGAGGTGATGCCCAGCCTTGGATTAGCTGGTACACAAAAGTATACCTACACGCATTATCAAATGAAAACTAAAATGTAAAATACGTAGTTAATGTGTTTATTAAATGTTTTACCAATTTTCGCAGACGGCACTACGGACGTAACGCGAACGGTTCATTTTGGACAGCCGTCGGTTGAACAAGTCGAAGCGTACACGCGGGTGCTGATGGGATCCATCGATCTCGCGTCGTTCACTTTCCCGCACAGCTTGAAACTCGATCAGATCGACGTCATTGCAAGAGCACCGCTCTGGGACTTGGGTTACGACTACGAACACGGCACTAGTCACGGTATCGGAGTATTCCTCAAAGTCCACGAACGTAAGTGACGATTGGTTAGTAAAAAAAAAAATCCAATCTGTTCCACAATTTTTAAATACACACACACACACACGATAGTTAACAAAATTGTTTCAATACATTTTCGGTTTGTTATGCGAGCGTGTAGTTTTATAACTGGTGGTATAGTGAGTTCAGTGAGTCGAATACGCAAAAAAAGATTGTACACGTATATATTTATCTCAAGAACGGATGACCTTTGCCGTCATACTTCGCCAATATTCTAATAACAAGGGACAATTTCAATTTCGTTTTGAAAAGATTTTGAAGGAGTAATTATTCTGTGGAAAAAGAAAAACGAAATAATAACAATGTAAATAGTTATAAACGTCCGTTAACGAAAATCGTGAGTTAACCATCACATCAAATATTTTTGACCACGCAAAGAAATTTAAGTCTTTAACAAAAACAGCTATTTCAACAAATCCGAAAAGTTCAAAGTTCAATATTTTAACCGAAAATGATCAAAATTAAATAACATTTTTTACACAAGCGTTTTGCCCTTTCTTATAGTGTGTGAAAATTGCTACATACCTACTTGAAATACGAGAAAATTTGACTTTTTTAATTTTAGATTATAACTCAAAAATAAGCAAAATTTCAAAAAATGATTCGTTTAAAACTTATACCGTCTCGGTCTAATTAAACCTACCTATATCTTTGGAGCAAATGTAATGTGTAAATTTTTTTTTTTTTTACATATTAAGCACCTGTAAACATGTATTATGGACAAAAAGAATGTGACGTAGAACTCAAAGAAGGATATTTCATATCTGACGGTAAGTAGAAAATTAGAAAAACATTCGATGTACAATACAATATATATTGAGTCAACATTCCTGTTTAGACTTTATCAGTAGAAGCACTACTTTAAACAATAAAAAAATTTGGGTTGGATGAGTTCTCCGCAGCTTCTAAAAGTTGTAGTTCACGCCATATCATTGAAATCAGTTAAATAATATAAATTACGTCTTTTTCTTCTTCCTTGGTTTCTGCCAATCAAGACCATACTTCTAAATAAATATACTGCCACCTATCTCTATCTTCTGCTAATTCTCGCCAATGACTATTCGGGTATAAATTATATCTTGTTCTTAAATTTGATCGTTTTTGAAAATGATCTGTTTTTTGGAGAATTTTGAAAAATCGAGAAAACTTATGGAATTTGAACACATAGATATCCGTTTTTAATGAAATATACTTTTAATTTTAATATAAAACTTAAATAACAACTTAATTCATTTTTAAAAATAGGTAATTGTTCTAAACAAAAAATCTGTTATGCTTCTTTTTATCATATTTACATCATTTTATTTTTTTAACTAGGAAATCAAATGACTAATAGTTTATAGTTCAATATTAAGTAAAAGTATATTTAACGTTCTCAAAATCTATCAAAGTTATATCAAAATCGGTTAAATACATATTTTGCTAAAAACGTTACTCAATAATTAAATATATGATCTAATAAACTTGTTTTATTATTTTACTGAACTCCGAAGTATAAGTTCATGATTTATGTTTAAACATAGAGCCTGGATACTATAAAGCAGATCATTTTGGCGTACGTCTAGAAACGATATTAGAAGTAGTAACAAAGGTAATTATACAAATTGATAACCTTATTAAAAGAAACCTAATTATGAAGTACAATGATACATACATAAAATTTACTATTTAAGGTAACTTTGAAAGATAATTATATTTGATTTTTCTTGAGGATTTACGTATTAAAAAAAAAATTACACTGTCTAAGTAAAGTAAATTCTCTTTCTGCTTTTTAGAACCAACAGTCTGGAAAATATTTGACATTCAGACCAATCACTTTAGTTCCATTTGAACCGAAACTTATCAACTACTACATGCTCAGTCCGAAACAAGTACGTATCACAAGTTAAATACTTAAAATTTAAAAAACTGCGGCCCGCCTAACCTAAATTCTAATTTTTACCGTAACTTATAGACGTAATTAATGTTAATGCATTAATGAAAGAATATAAGATAGTCGCATCGAAGCAAAGTTTTGATTTTTAAACATTTTTTATAGGCTTCAAAAACAGTATTAAAACATATTATTGAATCCAAATAGCGGTGGATAGTTGAAGGTGGGTTGTTCTTTTCACTACCTCATGGGATCTAGTGGTCACGGGCTGCAAAAACACCAACATTTTACGGACGATTCAAGCTGTAATCTAGTTCTGTTTACGTTCAACCAAAAAAAAAAAAAAAACCAGCCAAAACCTACCCGATAATGCACGATCGCTTCAAGAAATATTGTTGATTTTACAAAGACGTTTTTACTGAAAAAAGGAAATACTTTTTCTGCAGGCAGTAGAATTGCCCCGATAATTGTTACAGCAAAACTCACCGAAATAGTGTTTCATTCGAAGCATTTTTTTTTTTTATTTTCGCTTATTTTTTTGAGTTATGGTTAAAAATCGTAAAAGTCAAAAAGTATTAGATAAAACAATGAGTGTCAGAACAATTCACAGTATACATCATAACATTTTACACTATACAGGTAAATTGGCTGAACGAGTACAACGAGAAGATCCGGAGAGAAGTTGGCGCCGAACTGCTTAAGAACAACAAAACCACGCTTGGCTACGATTGGATGATGGCGCGAACGCAGCCAGTGTCTTCGAACGGGCGTCAAAACCAGGGCTGTTTAACGGTTGTGTCAGCGCTTTTACTCGTCACTGGTGCCGCCACCGTCGCAAATTCACCGACCGTCGGTTAGGTTCGGTCTCCACCAGCTCTACCAGTTGATTTATTATTTGTTATTTATGACTATTATTAATATAAAGGCACAAATAGGCGTCAGATTTTGGGGGCCTAAAATAGTAAAATTTTTAAATTAATTTCGAAAAATGAACGTTAATATTTTTCGCTGCATTGCTTAAGAAATATATACGAGTATATATAACAATTCGATTTCAAATTACAAAACGAAGTTTTTTCAGCGTCTATTTGTGCCTATGATGCATTTATCATTGATACGCGAGCTTTTTTAAAACATGTTCGTGTTTACCATCAACGATTTAGGTACCTACACTATGCGTTTGAGAAATCAATAAGGAAAATGACTCAACCAATTCAAAATGTGAACTAAAAAAAAAAATTTCTTTACTTACATATTGCTTGCTCGTATACCTACCGCTATAATAGTCTCGAATCGTGAATGGTATATTATATACTTTATTTATTAGTTTTTAAAGTTTTTTTTTTTTTTTGTTATCACCATCTTATTATTATTGAACAGTGAAAATAAATAGGGAAAAAACAATTAGCCTATATATATACTCGGTTGTAAGAAATATACGGTTAATTTACTTTTGGAAGTACATTTTTCAAAACACATCGTTTTCCTAACAGGCGTAATTATCGAAAATGTTGGCGAGCGCAATGACAACGCATGGAAATGTGAAATTTATTCTTAGCTGGTGTATAGGATATCTTAGTACATTTAAAGTTCTAAAAAAACAATTTTGGGCTATATTAATAATTCAATCGTAAATCGAACTATACAATCACAGTTTTGATTTTTTCTCTGAATTCATTACCATAACCTACAATTCAGACAGTTATTTGCCTAAAGTGCAAGTTATTTCAAACTTTTTAATTAGATATTACTATACACCAGAGTATAAAGTTTTATTGATGCTTGTAAGCCGCGTATTGAAATTTACAACTCGATTATATCAACATTATAATACATAGATTACGTGTATAATATGTAGTGGACTGTATAACACTTATTGCCTATTGGAAAGATTGCTACCACCAAATTACTAATTGTTAATTTCAGAAATAAGCGATAAAATAATAAAACTGCCTTTATACAATATAAGCTTGCGTTTGAAACAAATTTATTATAGTATCTATTATTATAATGTAATTGATTATACAGACTCGTGTAAAATAACGATAATATGTGTAAAATATAAGTATTATGTAGGTATATTATATTATTATTTATTATAAATACCTACATAAAAAAAAAATGTTCAATTAATACATTTTTGACAAAAAACAATAATAATATTATGTTTATACACTTATATAATTAAAATGTTTATGCACATAATAATAGTGTTTTGACTGCAATGCTTTGTAGTCTAATTTTTTTTTTTTTTAAGTAGAATTTGCAATAAAAATTCAATAGTTTTAAAAACGCTCGCGCGGACATTATAATCTATGATATAAATGCAAGGCTGGACAGTATAGGTACATTAGCACATATTATGGCTAAGTATATGAGTTGATACACGTTAAAATAAATATATTGTATCTACTCGTGAGTTACTTTTGATCTCCAAGTTTTGTTACACACGAGTTTTCAATTTTATAACTGACTTGGTGTTTTAGAATTATTTAAAAAAAAAAACTTGCAAGAAAGAATTTTTGAACAAAGTGTTACTGACATCGTAAAACATTAGTAGTCCCCCGTTTTATTTGTCGTCCAAACGGATGTAATCAATGGTGGTGATTTCCCAAAAAAATTTTGTTGATCTTACAATAGCATGTAGAAATATTGTTTTTTAAATAAAGTAATTTAAGCGTGTCGCTAGCCAACGCGTTCTGTACTGCAGAAGGAAAAAAAAAGTTTATAAACTCGGTGGACTAAGAAGAAAATAAAAGAAAATACGCCAATTATTGGTGTATTTTAAACAACAATCGTTCAAAAAAACAAATTAACGTAGCTTTGATTAGACATCTGATTGTGCGCATCGTGTTTTATACCATGATTACGTGTATAATATAGTTCTATAACGTACTTGTACCGATGCTGGGCAAATAAATAATCGTTTTTAACATAAAACTATAATAAATTAATTTAGGTAGTTGACCAAATAATTTTAACCTGCAAGTTGAGTATATTTTTGACGGACGTTTCGGAGGTATCATTTTAGTTTTAATTCGATATTAAAAAAAAAATAAAAATCACCGTCATAACATAATATAACAGCTTATTAGAACGAAAAAAAAAATCAACACTGGATGTAGCTGGTATACAGTTTTTTAACACTAAGACTTTGTCCCGCATTCAATACAATAGAAGCACGCAATGATATGTTTATGTTTATTGTTGAAGTACGGTTCGAAAACAAATTGGGTTGATGAAAAACCAGAGTTCAAATAGAAAATATGTTATCAAAACGAACTCAACTTTTTAACTAGTCCAGCCTTGCACGCCGTACACAGGTTAAAAATAATGATATTATACACCGGCAGCCGGAGCCGTTTGCTGCGGCGGTCGACCGCCGGCGCCCGTTCCACCGCCCTTCAGCGCTTTGTGGATCCTCGTCAGCGCCTTGTCCGTGGCGTTGTCCTCGTGCTTGCACACGTACCTGTGCCGGTTGCTGCACTCCGCGCCCGAGTACGCGTACACCTTGGACGCGGCGTTCGGCGCCAGGCGCAGACACCGGCCGGACCCGGTGATCTGGTCCTCCGGCCGGTTCGAGTCCTTGGGCACCACCGGACGCGCGCTGTTCGCCCAGATCCACAGTAGCCCCGGGTTCAGGCCACCCGTCCAATAATCGTAACCTGCGGCGGACAAACGGCGGCGTGATCGTTACGGGGGTCGGGTGATAAGTATCCACCCAGGGGCGGCTCGAAAAATATGTCTGGGGGAGGCGTATAGTTCACTTTCGGACTTCAGAAAAGGGCGAAACGGCGTAATCGGCAACGACTAAAACGATCTTCCGCCCGACAACAGTAAAGTTTTTGACATAGGTACCAAATGACAAATGACATCAAAACGACCATTAAAAAAAATAAATAAATACAGCATGGCAAAACCATTGGGGGGACTCTGTCCCCAAGTCTGAGAAGTTAAAAAAAAAAAAGCGTCAAAAAGTGGCCCGTCCTTCAAATTCTAGACGGACGTGAATAGAGACCTCCAGAACGAGAATCGGACATTCTTTCTTCTTTTCCACTGATCATTTATAATTAGTAAGCGCCCGCATATGCCGTAAACGTCGAGAAGACCTATAACTAACCCCCAACACATCGTGGTGCAAGAACGCCAAGACTCTCAAAATATCCGAAACAATTTATCAACGCCAGACTTCTTAAATTTCAGATGAAATAATCTATGAAATTTAAACATAAAAATTACCTGATTTTTTATTTTTTTATCACCGATTCCAGTCATGTAACTGTACAACTATAATTTTCCTTTGCGATTCATTCTCAATTATACGATCGCACTTTGTGACTTAATTTAAAAGAGATATTTTAAACATTTTCTAATCCGAACAGTGATAACACTGTAAGTTGTACAGGTACCTATTGTGTTTGGAAACTATTATGTCATTACCGCCATAAAATAAACTGTACACCACACGCCAAAGTGTACTTTATTAATTTATTCGAGCAAGTACAAACTGTTTTCTCGCAAACTAAACTCGTATAGTTCAAACAAGTAGGTAACCACTTAAATTGAAACTTGTCAAGCATCTAACTATAATTTAAATGAAAAAAATTAATCAGTATAGAAACTAACTTATGTGCGCTCGACATTACACAGCTGTACGCGCATAGTAACGGTATGCACCGTAAAACAATAGAGAAAGTGCAGATTGACGGCATTATTTATAGAAGTGATAAATTGTAGCAAATTGTTTCCAATTCGGTCTTTTACTTTTAAGTGGGAGGTTGGCATGTGTCTTTGGTAACTTTGGTTTAATTTTGTGAATGAGTGAAAGGATGTATTGTATGTGAGAATAATTGTTCCGTTTTTTATTTTTGATATCCGCTAATTATATTTTTGGTTATTATACGATTTAAAAATCAACTATAATTTACTTACCTCTAAGATACTTATCACCAATAAGGTACGTTAAAACGTCGATCTGTTCGTCTTTGCTGTCAAATTCCAATAAATTTCCACCCAAACTCTTGCACATCGACATGGCTGACTTCCAATTGTACTGTCTCTCGCTGAAATGATAACAGGCGTGAGAGATGCGCGTGAAATTGCCCGGACAAGGATCTGCGTCAAATAAACATAGATACTTTTATAATAATCTTTGATTATAATTACTCACAGTCATAATAAGTAATAAGTAACATAAAAAACATATAATATTAATATCCAAGTCGAAATTAAAACGCCAAAAATGTTTTCTATAGGTCAAGCTTTCTATAGGTCTAACCTAACTTATGCAGTTCAAAAATTTTGATAAGTCACTACTCCACCAAAAGAAATTGAAATTTTTAAAATACATTGGAATAAATGAAATTCTAATGTAAAATAAGTTTTTTACTCACCGGACTCTCTCAAAAAAGCGTAGTTTTCATGATTTTGTTATAAAACGCTATATAAACTACGTCTAATATTTATTCAAAATCCAAACCACTAACGAGTAACTCGCCCTAAGAAGTGGCCTATACTCCATTCACGGCTTGTTACTTCTTTTTTTTTTTTTTTGTTTCATACGTCACAACTCAATTTGTAAAATACATTTATACATTTTACTATCTAAACTGGGTAATTTTTAGTCATTTATGTTGTGCATATTTATTATTGAATAAAACTGCGACCGTTCATTTAACATGTATTTATAGTAAACAAAATTAAATAATCAGTTCACAACCAACATAATTTTAGATGTTTGTTTTTTGTTACCTATGGTATGAATTTTTAGGAATTTAAATTTACTTAGTCCAAAAACTAACAAATGAATGCGTCTGACTAATTTCACTAAAAATTTTATACAGGTGATTAAAATTTAAACTCAACATTTGCCATATGGTCTATACACAACCGAACAGTATAGTTATTTAAGGAAAGTTTAAGACATTCTATATTTTAAATATCAAATGAATTTCAACCGTACACAGATTTCCAATACAAACTAACATACTTAGTATAAATTAATGTAATAAAAATAAAAATTAATTGTGTTCGGAAAAGAAAGAACACTAGGAATCGTTAGTCTTCGGTTTAAATCTCAATTTCCAACTACATACAATCAACTGTCAATGTGTAATTCGATGCAGTGTGCACAGTCGTTATTATTCCAAACTCGTGTCCAATACAATTGTAAATTATTTTATTTAGGTACCACCAAAATAACTGAAAAGCTAATAGAATTCTTTAGGAAGTCGTTAACTTTAACGAGTTAGTATATTGATGTAAATATACCTTAACTAAAAAACGGGGTGACCATGCAAATGAGATAATTAACAATATTAATTTTGAAATGGGTATGCACCTATTAGGTATACGCACGCAAGAAGAAAACTAAATTATGTATTGTATTATGTTCCAAATTATAACATAGCTATTAAACTACTAATTAGTAACTATATATAATGTATTTTGTTATTTTAGAAACCATTTTAACAGCAATTTTTCGTAAACATTGCCACTACGAGCATACGTAAACTATAAAAAAAAACGTAGATTGTATAGCACTATAGCCTGTAGGTATGTATAATTATTATTTAAATAAATTTTTTTAGTACTATTACTTGTTATAGTTACTAGATATAAGCATAGAAAGTATAGATTAATTAAAAATGTTCCTATAGAATACAAATTAGCTATTTTTACTACGAAATTAATGAACAGAGCACGTAAAATTTAAAAAATAAAAGTTTTATCAACACCTGCATGCAGGTTACGTACATTTGAGTCATATATGGGCATAGGTACTAAATGTTAGTTGTACAATGTAGATAAATATGGATGGCCAAACGGATACCACGTAATACGTCATGGTCTAATAAAATTATAAACATAAAACCATGTATATTAAGCGTTCAACTACATATTTTAAGTGTACCTGTAAAATACTGATCCTAATGTTAAATGTATAAGTTATAAAACAAACTTGTGTACCTATAATGTGTCTAAAATTAACAGCAATTTGATGGTGCTTTTTTATAATAAAATAGAATCGACATTTTGTTTACTACCTAATAAAATACTTTATTCAACTTTGGATATTGTTTTGAACGTTCTACAGATGATATATAACTAATGCCAAAATACACTATATCTGGCGTGTTCTATATTTTTTAACCGTTCGTGTACTCCAAAGTTAACCTTTTAAAAAATTGAAAACCAAATTTTGAGGATGGGTTTTAAGTACAGCTGAAATTCAAATACGCGATTAAAATAATAATAAAAAAATCCGTTCAACGACCACTGTCAAAAAAATCTAATTGATCAATACATATTTGTGTTCTGTAGACACTTTTTTCTTTCGAAATAGAAATTTACACGAACGGCACCGCCCAAAATGTGTGTACCACCTAATTGCTCTTAAAAATTTACTTGAGTTTTTAAAAATTTTAAATTAATCAACATAATATGTTATGTATCATATATATATCAAGTACATTTTGTGTTATAATATTATTATAACACAAAATGTACTTGATTAAACTTTGTAATCGTATTAGAAAACCCGAGAACAAATACATAACATACCTATTATTTAAATCATAATAAATTTGATAAGCATAAATACTGATTTATACATATTCGTAAAAGATACTTTATACGCAATCACACAACTTTTTTTAGTACTTGGATAACTATGTCATATGTTTAAATAAAAAAACTTAAAAATTCAAAAATAAAAATTATATGATATATATATATACATATTCTATCATAAAATAAAAACCAAAAATATGAAAATAATAATTGCACAAAAATGTAACGAACCTTCTCTGTTTGCTGCACTTCCTTCTACTATATGCTGGATGAGTTCTTCTGAACGTTTCAATCGTTTTTCCATTGAATCCATTCTTTGAACAAGTTTTTCTATTGCTCCGAGCAAATACATATCAGTTTCTGAAACCTTATAAAATTTTAAAAAATCATATGTACTTCAGTTTTGTGACTAATTTTTTTTTTTTGTAAACACATGCAATGTACACAGAGTTATTTGGATCTTACTTCTGAGAGTTAAACATTTAAAACATAAATAATAAATACCAAAATCTAATTTTGGTGGAAAGCCTAAGGAACAAACCAACCCACTTCAAAAAATTTGTTTTTTTAAAACCATGTATTTCAACATTTTTAGAATGATAATAGAGGCATAGAAAACAAAAGTTTTTGAATATGTATTGTTTTGGTTGCAAAATTCAACTATCCACCACAGATCCCTCACTTATACAAATTGTAAAATAACTGTGTCAAAATATGATGTAAGTACCTTCTAACTAGGTACTTCAAAATATGGCCATAGCTTATGAACTAAACATTTCCGAAAAATTTTGTTCAAATTTCAAACGTCAAATTTTCATGGGGTTGATAAAATCGGTTTATTTGTGGAAACCTTTTTTTTTTTTATCTATGACTGATTAATTTTATTAATTATGTATGCATGTACATGCTGTAACAGTTTGGTAAAATAGAATTAATATTTTCTAAATTTAAAAAAAGAACTAACTGCAAAACTGCCAATTCATATATACGTTAAGTAAAACTTTGATGTTCTAGTTATTAATTGTTTCTATCTTCTTGTTAAATTCAGACTAATGTATTTACGAGGACTCGGAGGACTGTTTGCGTACGTTCTAAAAAGAAAAAGTAATAATTTAATTCATTGAGCTATTGAACGTTTTTTCGATTAATTTTAATATTGATTCATTAAAACAAGAACACTTAGCACAACGTTGTTTTTATCGCGTAGATGATATCATAAATGGATAGGATTATACGTACTAAAATATTGTTTACCAACTTTCCAATTTCTAACAATCTATGTATACTTATATCAGCTATTATACTTAAATTTAATTGTTCACCTTGTACCAGATAAAATATAATTTAAATTTTTAAGTAAATTAAATTATCGAATCACACACTAATAACATCCGAGAAAATTAATTTTGAATGATCAAAAGTTGAAAAAGCTATAATAGGTGAACGTAAAAGTTGTAAGTTATTTACCTATCGCATATGCATATTTTACAGTCAACGTGATAAAATAAAGACGGTAAAAATTATCTTTCATACATTCATTCAGTGGTGGCTACCTAAAAATACTTTAAAATAGGGGTGCTTAGAATTTTCATTTGACCGCCTACGCTATTACATTAAAAGTAACCAAATTTGTATTAACAAAACCTTTCAAAGCTTAAGGGGTTCTTGAGTGCCAACAACAGTGTTTAGCGACAGTGGGATTTTAAACGCCACTGCATTGGCATCGGGTATTTTTTAAGACGGAAATCGATCGAATTGTTCTTTAAGTAGATAATTACTAATTTGCATTGTTTGCATTATCTACGCTTATTGAAAATCACACAAAATGTTGACAAGCAAACTTAAATTACAAAACGAAGAAGAAAGATAACTGGTTTATACTGAAATAACGTGTTCATTGAAAGCAACAAGCCATTGATTTCATTATAAAAGATGCGTAAATGAAAACAATCAAACAAAAATACTTATGTGAAATTAAAAGTTGTAAATATCAATGATATTATTGTTAAAAAAAAAAAATTTTATTTTTTTCATCTCACGCTGTAGGTAGGTACTTCTGCAGCAATACAGAATATTACACACCCAAAAAATGTAACAGCTGGTTCCCGAAATAGTTATAATGGATGATGGTGTTTATAATGTTACTTCTTTGCTCAGTCCGTCTTTGTTCGCGTCCACCCGATCCCCGGCTACTTGATTCGGACGGTTGACGACGTAGCCGGTGGGCAGAGCTACCGGGACGTTGATGACGTTCGGATCTACCCGCGTCGCCAAGTCTTCGATGGTCAGCCGTTGGGAATAATCTAAAAATATCAAGGCTGGGCGTCAACGAGTTAAAAAGTTATGTTAATTTTGACTTTTTAAACATAACGACCGCTACTTCCGGCTGTAAATAAACTTAACTGATTATACTTATTTATTTTTAAAATAGTTACGATTGATTGTTAACTATATGGTATATTTTAAATACTAATATCCATTAACGGATTTGGGACAAACAATCGACGTTGTAATATCTGCAAATAGGTTCATACGTTTTAGACGTATAATATTTATGGATGTTCCATTTTGTTCAACAAAACTGAATTGACTTTGGTTGATTTTTTTTTTTTTTCTAACTCATAAACTCGTTGGAAAAAATTCGCTTACCAAAATCAAATAAACGGTCGGTAAGGTAGGTAACTTAAATTAAAAATCACTGACCAGCTCTACTCGACCGGACGACGCGCGTCAACGGTGCAAAGACGCACACGGTGACGACAACCGCGTACGCGCCGACTGCAGTTCCCGACGACAGAATCTGCATGTCTGCAGCAGGCTGTTTACGCGAGTATATAGGTACCTACCGTTTGTACAAGAAGAAAAAAAAACGAACGCGGTAAAAGCAAAAGCGATTATCGCCGGCACGCGAAATATTACGTGTTTTTAACGAATGGAAAGCAATAACACAAAACGTGGACGCTTCGCCGATCGCCGGTGTCGCACTGAACGCAAAGAAAACGAAGTCGACAATTTAAATAGTGTCTATAAATTTAATATACCGTGAGCGCGCGTGCATTATTACCGCGTAACCGGTGACCTAGAACCATTGGACCGCGGCCGTCGTCGCGAGGTTCTTCGGGCGCCGGACTGAATAACAGCGCGACCGCGATCGAAACGTAAAAAATGTTCAAAAAAACCAAAAGGCAAAACGACACGGGGCCCTTCAAACCCGGTACATAAACTATGCATCTTAGTAAAAATGTTTTTTTTAATTCAATCAATAAATACTTACACATATAGTTTATGTTTTACGGTTAGGTATTACAACTACGTTCGATATAATTATACATCTGGTGCAATTGATAGTTAACATTGCTATACAAAAATAAGTAAGGGTTACCTAACTATATGAAACAAAGTGTAGTATTTTTAACAGTATACGAACGTCTTGGCGGTATAAATTATAATAATACTTAAAACTTATAAAAACTTAATGGCAGTTGTCGCAAATTTTACTACAAGTATTATAATTATTTCAATTAAACTATCTAAACAGTTTCTTCAGTGTACGAATATCACGTCGTTACTGTAAAACAATAATTTACAAACCATATCGTGAACGCTCAGAATAATATGTATCGACACGGAGTACATCAAACAACAACGCCATTTCAGATCTTAAATAGTGACGCGAACATTTGATTTGGGCCAGTTAATATTTTAGTTATAAGCCACTAAAAGCGTAGATTCGTGCAGTTAGAGAAGCTATATCAACCGCTCCAAAATATATTATTAAAATCCCCCAATTTTTTAAAAAATCATCATTCTCTTCTCCGTTATTTTTGGCGTAAGTCACCAAACTTATAACCATCGATTAGTTGCAGATGTTATTCACGAAAAATATTTTTTAGACTTTTTATATTGTAGTAGCTGGTACCAAAGGTACAACAATACCTTTTTCATACCTTCGTTGTTTTGTTGTGCACAGCACAGGAAAAGATAACTGACAGCAAACATTATAAAATGCAGTATTCTTTTTGGTAAGACCTGCAATTTCTAGTAAGTACAGTCGGGCCAATATTAAAGAACGGAAAAAAATAAGACCCAAGCCTAGCCTGCAGGCACTAACTAGTTAGAAGTTACTTTTTTCAGCAGTTTCTAATTTAACTATAGTTACTTTCTGCTAACACTAACTTGCAGGTAACTCAACTAATTACATTGTTTAATTAAAAAAACGAATTTACTGAAGTTAGTTCTCGAATTGACAGAGTTACTTTTCACTGATAATCATTTAGTTATATGGGTAAAACGTATTTCAGTTATTTTGTATTAATACATATAATGCGTATTGTTATTATTATTTGTTTCAGAAACATATAGTACGTACGAATTGTTATTGGATTCAATGTACAATGTTGTTCTCCTTTCTGATTCACATACGTTAAAAAATGTACCTAATTTTTTAAACGCTGCTGCTATCACGATTTCATGAGCATTGATACAGCATAACACGCCATAAAAAAGAATAGAGACGCTGTACAGACATTAAACATTATTTGTTTGCTTGTTACTGTTTGGTTTTTTAGTAACGTACCTAATCTATCTGATTGATTGGAAAGATTATTTCTCTGATCCAAGCACTATTAAATCTAAACTACTGTTTTAGGTTCAAGTAACCTTTTTATTGCAACTCGTTGGGTACATTTTAAAACAACAACAAGTTTCTATAATACAACAGCTACCATACAGTTACTGCGGAAACACTCAGTAGTAAATGTACCTAATCGTACAGTAGGGGCAGTTACTTTATTGTTTACAATAATCTAAGTACCGACTCTCGATGTGAAAAACATTAACAAACCTGGCAGAAAACGCAACCCCCAAATGGCGCCGCCCCCGATACCCGTCGTATTAGCTAACCGCGCGAAACACGCGCTTCTCGAAAATCTCGATTTCGCCTCTGAAATCGCGGTTCGGACAGCCCGCGGTCGGCGGAACCGTGAGTGAAAGTCGAAAATTGCCGCAAATGGACTGTGAAAACGATAATACAATAACAGTATTACTGGCGCGCGCGACATGGGGGCACATCCCGCCGATTCGGGTACCCGCGCGTGTGTAAACAGCGGTGTCGCGTATTTTGCATAATCATGATCGTCGCTCGGTGACAAAATGGGTTTTACGCATTAGAGAGCTGCCGCGACGCGACCGCGGAGAGAACGACGAACGCGCGTCACTACTACTATGTACTACTAATCCGCGGCGGGAGAGGGTCCTGGTCTCTGCTGCGGTTATTGTCGGATAGGATTCGCCGCGGGCTAGAAACGGTAAGGTCCGGTTGGATTTGTTTCTCTTTCAAATCGCGCGGGTCTCAGGGAAAACCACGAAATCCCGGAGAACGCGACCTCCAAACGAATCGGGTGTACGTCGTACTGTATAATATAATATAATATGTATAATATATGCGGCAATCGCAACGAACCAACGAAAAACGAAGTATTACGAACAGTAAAAACTGTTTTTAGACTTTAAAAGTGTCGACGAAAAAGTGTATCGTCACACGAAAAATTACTTTTTTAAAGAGTAAAAAAAAAAAACGCCCAAGCAAAAAATAGAACCATAAAACACTCGTAGGTACTACTACCAAAAATGCACCGATACCGACGTGATCCAAGCTTTTAATTTACACAGTTTTTCCTCTATTATTATTACCCTAAACTCCACTTTTTTTTTCACTTCAGTTTTACCTAATGTACCTGTTTTGTCACGATGTCGCTACCCATCTAATTAGTAACTGTTTTTAACTTACCTCTGTAGTTTTTAAAATCGTTTAAATTTTTCCACAACCTATATATAATATCATTATGTTGTTTATAGTTATAATGTCAAATACGGCTGTCAATTAGATGGCGACAAGACCGACCGGCATGCCTGATTTGGAATCGACGTAATTATTATTTATTAATCACAGCCCTATGTTTTAAACAATATAATATCATGTGATACAATTTCGGAGACAACGTACGCAGTGCGGTCCGAACTTTTTCAGAGATCAATCACAGGCGGAGATTTTATTGAATTTTCGGGGGGCCGTTTATTATTTTTTGTATTCGTTTGAAGAGGGTTCAAATGTTTTGGAGTGCTCCACCTACGGAGCATCGACGGTTTACATAGACAATTTTGTTAGACCGCTATAACATTTAAATCGACAAAACCAATTAATTACCTACTCCGATGTACAATACAAATGGTTGGAAAAAATATGTTTTTGCAACGACATGATTTCCTAACAGCTTTCACTTGCTCGCACAAAAACGTTTGAATAGAAAAATGTACGTCTAAAGAATTCCAGCGGTCGACCAATTAGTAACTTTTAGACCGAATAGTCCATTTCCATTGAAAACCGGTTGGGCGTTTGCCCAATAATCGAATAGCCACACGGGCGTGCCTAGAGAGCCTATATACAGGCTCTCTAGGCGTGCCCACTGTCCGGTGTGCTTTGACACACCCTGCGGCATATTAGACTCTCAAAAGTACTCCGAATTACTTGAAATGTTCACAGTCATTGGGAATTGGGATAGGCATAATAATAAAACCAAGGCTGGGCAAGATAACTTGTTAAGTTAATCGAAAAAAGTAAAAATATAAGTTAAAAATTAATTGGAACTTCACAGACAAAATAAATCTCAAATGAGTATCAATTTTTTTTTTTTTTTTGTGGCTGATTTTTTAAACTAAAATCAAATTCATAAATATTTGTTTTTTCGTTAAATAAAACAGTATTCAATCAAACCAAATTCTATACAAAATATATGTATTTTTATGTAAAAAAAAAAAAAATACATGTTAACATACTAAACAATTAAATATAACGTTATTTATTTATAATATTTATTCAGGACGGCTCAGGTGATTAGTAAACTGGACGGAATACTTTTACATTATCATCACAATACAAAAGGCTTAGTTTATAGTAGTATAGGTACAATACGATGTATAAAAAATTTTAAAAATTAACAAAAACAACAATATACCTTGTCAATTTCCCTTAACCTATTAATAGTGTCCGTTAGCCAAAAAAAAACAAGGGACTTCTTTAATATAGTCATAGGCAGTGAGGTGCATTATGTTTTTCAGCAACATTTCTAAAGCTCTTAGAAATAAATATTACTAATAATAAATTAAGTATAATTAATACAAAAATGGGTGAATGATCTCTGGACTAAGAGATCGAATAATAGTATAAATAAAGGTAATAATAATAATCAGGGGTGTTCCCATAGGGTATACTCTCAAGAAAATTTTATAAAATTATGGGTATACTCTCAATACTCAAATAACATGTACACGAAAGAAAAAACTTTGGTAACTCAAAAAAAGCCTCAAAAGTAAATTCAGTTTATTTTAAAAATAAATTTATGTAATTCTGTCCCAGTACGTCAGGATGCACATAAACGTTAATTATCACGTTGATAAGCGAAATATGATAGACCAGGGGTGTCCAACTTGCAAGGCCTCAAGGGCCAAAACTTAAACCTCTGATCTGGTTGCGGGCCACAGTTAATAGCATCGCGGGCCGGATGCGGCCCGCGGGCCGCCAGTTGGACAACCCTGTGATAGACTATTAATATATTCTTCAGATGCTCACATATTGGGAAGAATGTGTGCCAATGCAATGTAAAAAAAAAAGCTTTTAGTTTTTGCCTTTTGGGCGTCCGACAATCGATGTGATTAGATTTTCGTATCAATTGATTCATCTAAATATTTTATTTTTTGTATGGAAATATAAAGAAGATATGTAAAAAAATTGATTTTTTTGTTTTGTTTATTGACAGTGCTTGACTTAGGTGGGAAGTGCACGGGAAAACAAAATCATGGTTTTTGTTTTTTTTTAATTATTTGTGTCCCCCTACTGTTTGTTCAAATCAAGCGCTGTTTACTAACACGTCCTTCACCTTAAAAGTTCATAAAAAAAATGTTTGTATTGGATTAAATGTTTTGGTACCTGCAGACGGATTGGTATGCTCTCAAAAAAATGAATGGGAACACCACTAACAATAATATTATAAGGTACATAGGATTCATATCACATTGAGGTTTCTAATGGTTGGCTATGTGATCTAGGAGGAGGTGGCGGAGCTTGATCCAAATTTGTTTCAAGCACCTCAGCACTACTGTATACTCCTCGACTACTCACGTCGGTCCACATACCCACTGTAGATGCAAAAGTTGAATTGTCTCTAAAACCTACGATTTACACACAACACAATAAATACATGAAAAACATAAAATGTTTACGTGGAATCAAACTATTGATTCTTTTCAATTTACCTTTGTTTTTGTATGCTAAATCATAGTCATTTTCAATGCGTACGGGATCGTTAACATTATGTACTTCATACAAATCGCTTGGCTCGTATTCATCGACTGATGAGTTGAATTGTGATTTTATGATAGAATCGGAACTACCATTGTCTTTGGTTGATATGGTATTAAAACCACTGCTA
This sequence comes from Hormaphis cornu, assembly GCA_017140985.1. Classification (NCBI taxonomy): domain Eukaryota; kingdom Metazoa; phylum Arthropoda; class Insecta; order Hemiptera; family Hormaphididae; genus Hormaphis; species Hormaphis cornu. Next base: position 35,602,948 of record CM029360.1, read on the forward strand.
TTATCAACCAACTATAAATTAAAATTAGATTAGTATCACAATATTTACGCTCTCTGTTATTGTAAAATATCTAAATCCTAAACAACAAATTAATAAAATGACACTAATATCTTATGTGATTAAAATAACTTTTACATACTGGTTTGCGTCGGTAATTTAACTCAGAAAATGTAGGCTGCGACAAAGACAATGATCTCAAAGACGTAAGTGACTGTCGGATTGAATTCCTTCTGTTTAGTCTTTGCACTTGCCTGCGCTTTGATTTAGTCCACCAGCAACACAACACAGATGTCACACAAAGCATGCAAGTCAATATTAGCCCCGTAACAGCTATATGGACTACATCATCACGCCATTTCAATGGATTTATAACAACTTGAGGATCTACAAACAAATAATAAGAAATTAATAACACACATAAAACTTTCCAGTTTATATGTTTAACTGACAAATCAAATAATTACCCATTTCACAAATAAATGCGTTTCGAGACGCACATTCTAAATCAGTGTGAATCTTGTTAAAGCCCAGAGCTGTACATTGACCAATGTAATCAATATGTTGCACCCAAATTAGGCCATAATCGTAAATCTGTAATTGCAGTGTTCTTCTAATGTTTCCATAATCTCCAACAATGAATGGCATGGAAGCATTCATTGTCTGAAATATGATTTATTAACGTTTAATAATAACTATTCAACGGTATTATGTGCTTTTACATACTGTACAGAATGACTTGGCTTCGTGAAACATCATTGGTACTGCAATGTACCCAAAACATGTATTAGATGTTGGCATTAATATCCACGGGGGAGGACATTTTTCTGATTCTAAAAGTGTTTTATTTGAAGAATAGTACGGTACCACATCAACAGGCATTAACTCTATTTCATCTCGGAAGTCTTTAATACGTCCATGCACAGCTATTGAATCGTTAAACCCCCAATAGTTGTGACGAGCATCAATAGAACCATCAATAGCATACACATTGTAATCACTGCAATTGGAGTAAATTTTAAGATAAGAACAGCTACACATATGAGTAATAAATGTAAAAAATAAAAATATATATTAAAATATCTTTACCGTGATCTATTATTACTAGTTGCGGCTATGATTTCGTAGTTATTCTCGGGGTCATAAAATATATTGTGAATGTAATATTGGCCATTTGATAGTGCTAATATCGTACCTTTATTCTGTATGTTTGTTGCTTCGTTCCTACATAAACATAAAAATAAATTAATACACACAAACATGTATCGAAAACACGTTTTTACCAATAAAATCCATTGTGTGAAGTCGATGATTGCAGTGGCAAACGAATCCCATGAAAACCCGAAAATTGTAGAACATGAAAACCTATGTTACTGTATACATAGTTGAATGTAAAATTAGAAATAACCTGTAAATAAAACATAGTAGGTACAGAACAGATACTGTTATTTCATTGTTTTTTTATAAAACTATTTTTACTACAAGTAAAATAAAACCGATAGTACCATATCGATAGTTATATGGTATAACTATCGACTATATAAACCATTATAGTACCGATGGTACTTGGAAAAAACCCTTTAATAAAAGGGTAAACAGTTAAGTTTGAGATTTTAATGATAGAACAAAAAATAAAGACAAAAGTATATTATGCACTACAGCGCTGCCAAATATGAAGCAAATATACAGAGAAAAACTGACAAAATATGCACCAATGTACACAATAACTTGCACGTCACGCATACAAAAAATTGAACAAAAAATAATATAATTTTTTTTTAAATATATACAACAAAATATTGAATATTTATTTTTAAGTAAGTTATACTCTCAATTCTCAAATTAAAATAAAAACTTAAATAATCAAAGTTATGCAAATGGTGTAGACTGTAAAGATCTAATAGATAAAAATAAAAATTGATTTGATATGAAACAGTTAAATAATTAAATCATTTATATTATGAGTGTATTAAATATCAAACATGCATACTATCATACTTAATAGCAAGACCTTAACTTTCTAAATATCCATCAACAATCAACATGCAAATCAGAATTTGATGTATAAAATAAGTATTAATATTTAATTTTAAGCAATTAATATCTACAACACCGATTAAAATTTACCTGTACAAGTTGAATAATGTTTTCATATGGGGCAATATTATCAGAGAAAAAGTTGCGATAAATAGTTATATGCTGTTGAGGTGCCACGCGTACGCCACTAATATTTAAAACGGGCAAATTAACATTTTCTGAAAATAAATTGTTGTGAATAATTGCTTGCAACGTGGTTGCATATCCACTTGAATCTGCAGTCACTTTAAGACCACCTTGATTTTTCATAACAAGGTTATTCTGAAATTTTACATTACAAATGAAATTTATGTAATTTATAACAAAAATAAAAATTTTTAATGCTCACATGAAATTGTAAACTTTGAGTATTTTGCAATTGGAACTGAATAGGCATATCACATGTACTAATATTTGAGTTAGGGATATGGCGACAATTGTCAATTATTTTGTTCCAAGCGATACTAATATGAGGATTTACTTCACCGGCACACGCATAACTTATAGCGCCCATAAAATTGTTGGTGATAACCGAGTAAGAAATATTATGTTCAGTGTTGCGCTCTAAAAATTAAATAACTATAGTCTATGGACATTTTAGAATAATCAGACTAAAAATTACACACCAAAACCAATAGCAGCAATTGGAAGGCTAACAATTTCAGCAATGAAACCAAAAACACGAGACGAAGCGGCTCGAGCAACTACTTTCAAACTGATGCTGCCAAACGTTGATTTGATGAATCTTCTTCTTTGAGATTTTGGAGATCTCACAAAACGAACAATTTCAGAAGTTTTGTTGTATAATATTCCATCATACATGCTTACATAATCGCTATCATGAGCTAAATGTAACTGTAACAACCTGAAATATGTCAGTATTTAATTGTATAAGAAGTCCCAAACAACAATCGTATTAAAATAAGGTCAAAAGTATCACATGTTTGATACCTTAAGCCAATTGATTTAGATTCCAAATGACTATGGAAAATCTTTATACAAGTCAACGGTTCGTCACCATATTTGAAGTGAACAATCATTCGTTCGTGAACTACCACATCTTTGGTGGGATCACACATGTCCAGTAAACCAAATGTATCCCTGGGCAAGTTCAATTGCTTTAACACATCAAAAGAACTTTCGTAATTTTCTTGGCCTTCCCCGGTTAATGATATTATGTTTATACCAATTCCAGTATTGTTTTCAATCCTAAAACATAAATTACTCTCATAACTTAAAAATATCACCAGACTTACCAAATGTAAAAAAAAAAAAAAATACACACACACATACCAGTTAGAAAATAGATGAATATTTTGATGTTTAAAAGTAATAACAGATATTCCATGAGATGCTGAATGTGTGACATTAATTGAATTTATATAAGGAGATTTTCCAATCATCATTACAGCTGGAGACAGCTCATTATGTAATACTCCAGCACCCTCAACTCGTACATATTGCAATTGAGATTGTACATTTAGTTTATTTCCATGATTTTCGTCATCATGCAAGTATTCAGTATAATCGTTTACTTCAAAATCATTATTAGCAAACCTATTCATTAATAATAGTATATTTTAAATTGAATGTATTTATTTATTTATTTTAACAAAATTTAAATTGATGCAAAAACACTTTTTTTATTTTTTAACAAAAAATTAGAGAAAATTAAAAAAAAATACTGTTTTAATGATATCATCTTATAATTAACGTTAAATGATATTATACTTTTACAATAAGATCAATTAATTTAATAAAACATTAATTTGAAATCAATGAATCTCATACTTAATGTCTTAATATTTCATATATTTTACTACCTTATTCCACCCCAATGATGTTGGTGTTCAGGAAGAACATTTTCAGTACAATACACAAAAACAAATGATTCGTCATTCCAGTCACACATTAAATATTCATCAGTAAAATTCAGAATTGGACATTCCTTGAAATTATTTTCATTTCCTAATATTTAATTAAAAATTAATACAAATATTAACCGACTCATAGTTATTACTCATGTAAAAGTTAAAAAAATTAATTACCTAAACACCGAAAATGTTGAGGCCAACTTTCAGCAGCCACAACCATTTGACTTTCATTAAAATAATGTTTTTTCCATGTAAACCAATTGTTGAAAGTACTGCTATTCAAACCAAGTTCTTTACATACTACTTTAGCGTTAGCTTCAGTAAATGAACGATCACAAGTAGGCAACCATTGCATTAGGGTGCTGTTCCATACTTCCAAAAATCCAAAAACATTTGTTACTGAATCGTCAACATGTTTTACATGACTCAATCGTATAGTAGGCCTAGAAAGTAATAATACACATAAAACAAAATTTTAATGCATAATCAAGCGTGTATAGTGTACCTAGACTTCAGTTTGTTAGCAGATGGTGTCATGGCTTTGTCAATAGGCTTAAATGTTATTTCACCACCGGTATACCCTCGAGCAACCAAAGAACCAAGAACTAGGATACCAACATTTGGTGCAAATTCGAGCGTAGTACCTGGCAGTATTGTCAAAGTTACACCAGGCATTACAGTCATATCTGATAGTACTATAAATGGTTTTTCTAGTGGAGCAATAGTCAAATGTTCAGAAATTTTACCACCCAAAACTCCATTAGAGACGGGCAAAAGATGTTCCCAAGTCATCTATAATTTGTACAACAAGATACAGTAATAATAAAAACATACTTCATAGGTTAAAATAAAATTGCATTACCGATAATGAGGCATCAAATGAATCCTCAATAAGAAACGGTGTAAAAACTGTAACTGCATTGTTATTCCAATCATCAAAATCAAATATAAGATCTTTAATACGGTTTACATCCAAAGACCCCCACCAGTTGTTTGCCATGTTTATTGTGTTACTTGTTCTTGATGTATGCAAACCAGCAATCACGTTGTAATTCATGTTGTTACTAGATGACATTAAATTACGATCTATTTTTACGTTTTGAATCCCATCAAATATGATCAATGCAGAAATTGACTGTAACATAAAATTTGATAAAATTAATTATACATCATGAAAACTTAAATTTTAAATTCAAACAAATAAACTTACTCTTGGTGTAAGTAACCTCGAATTACGTTTGAACATATTTTCTCTGAATAGTGCAAATACTGAGCTCATAATTTCACATTGACTTGTGATGCTAAATTTAATCATAAATTCTCCAGTATTGTAAGCAATTGTGTTTCTCCAGATTAACATATACTTTTCCATACCAGAAATTGTTATCAACCCCTCTACATCATTAAAACATATTAATATACATGAAAAACACTAAACAAAGCATCATTGAATTAAAAGAATGACACACTACCTTGACAAATATTATTTTGTATAGTATTACGAGTAATATTTAACATCGCAAAATGTCCGCCAATATCCAATTTCAAATTAGAATTGTGAACCATTGTATTATTATCAATTATCACAATATGAGTAACATTTTCATTGTATGTAAATAGGTATGGTAATGTCAGTTGGATACCATTATTAAGATTACGCTCAAACGAATTTCCAGTCAATTTCCATTTGAAAACATTTAGTGAATTCTGTGTGTTCCTGTAATAAAAAAATAATAAATAATTGAGTTGATTCAATTTGAAAATAAACGTGGTATACAAGCATGAATGATGCATTAAAAAAAAATTTATTTCATTGATAACAATTAATTGTTTATCCAACTTAACTAACAATGTATTCACATTTTTTTTTTTTTTTTTTTTTTTTTTTTAGATTGAAAAAAAACTACTCTTGAATTCTTTTACCAATAGTGTTTGAAAAATAAATTATTCAGATATTACCTAACAATAATATGTTTTAAAATACATGCACCAAAATATTTTGTCAAATAACATTAAACATATAAAATTAAAATAATGAACATCAATATTTGAATTTGTTTTAACATACTTAGAATAATGATTGATAATCTTGCCGTTATCTGCTACTATTGAGTTGTTGACACTGATGTGAATATGAGAATTATTAAACAGCCCAAATGAGGATGAAAAAGGCTCTATTTCTCGGACTAAGAAACCTTCATTTACGTTATAAGATACATCACAATTGAATAAATGAATTGTTTCATTTAACGCTCTTAAATAATACTGGTCTTTTTTTGGTTTCTTTCTATATTTGTGACTTTCAACACTCATGAATCTACACACACATTGTGGAATAATTAATATAAATACATATTATACACAAAGCCATACATAGTTAAAATATTTATAGGGTAAAAAAAAAGCTTACTCGCTATAATAAGAAACAAATACTCCAATTTCATTGCTTTTAATAGCAGTTGTTGTAACAAATAATGTTGGTTCTGGTTGAACTAATAACCCTTGATTTGTTGTAGCTAAAAAAATTAATTTAATAACTATACAATATACATTCAAAATATACAAACCAATTTTCATACCTGGTACACACGATATTAAAAGAACAATGTTTCCTTTTGGATTTGATCCGCTATTATAATTTAAAATTATACCATTAGAACTACTTTGAGTTGGAAAAATTCCAGTATTTTGATTTGAACTCCATAAAATATTTTCATTTATTTTGTTACTGTGAGCATTGTGAATCAATATTTTTTCGCTAGTGTTGTTGTGAGGAATATTTAACATTTGAATTCCCACGACGTAATTGATTCTTGTACACTAAATAATTTCAAAATTATAAAGAAAATTTTTTCAAACTATAAAATAAACAATTATTACTTGGAAAACAATTTTTGATTGTAATGGTTCCAATATTTGTGAAGATATTTGTTTGGTAATAATGTATCTAAACTCATTAGGTTTCAAATCAATTTGTAAGTTTGACTGATCATTAGGCAGTAAAACAGGTTTGTATTGATATGAACTTGATGAAAGTGGTTTGAACCAGCCAGCCAATTCTCGTTGTTTATCTACACTTATTGAAACATCATGTTGAATACCATATTTGTTTCTTTCAATTTTACTGTCTAAAAATAAAAAAAGTAATTTTTATAACTGTTTTATAAAAATTGTAAACACATTTTACCTTGAATGGTCAAACCAAGTTGTTTAAAAAAAACTCCTGCCCCTTTATTGCCACTAAACTCTGAGTTTCGAATATAACTCAAACTATTATATAAGTCAGAATAAAGTACTTCCAATCCGTTTCCAGCATTGTCAATTACACGAACACCCTCAAATGTGTGTCGATTTAAATCTACTTGTAGAGCTGTAAAAAAAAAACAAAAACAAAAAATATTTATATTAAATCTAAAGGTATATGTTGATTCATGTATAATTTAACATTTAATGTTTAAATAAATAATTACTAATATTAAATTATACTATATTCAATAATTAATACATTGAACTTCCTAGATACATAGTTAATATAAATATATTATATAATATATTTATGAATAATTTTTCTGCTAAAAATTTGAAAATAAATATTTTTTCTAAAAAGCAGGAACTGTAGGTACAATCAATTTGCAATGTTTTTAACAAAATTTAAAAAGCAAAACAACTTTCAAAAACCATACCGGGTCCAAATTCATTGGTAATATAGTCAAAAAGTCCAGCTTTTTCTATTGTAATGTATTGCAGATTACATGTGTCAGCTAACACACCCAATCTCAATCCAGTCCAACTAGGATGTTCACAACGAAAAGCAACATCTTTTGAATGATCACACAACTGTTCAGAACCAATAACTCTTTCTGCTCTACAATGTAACAAATCTATATCTTCATCAGAACAAGTTACATTTCTGTAAACCAAAATTTAAATAATAATTAAAGCATTTATAAGTTGATTCAATGAGTAATTAATAATCACACACGTTAACAATACAGGCTCTGATAGGTCAGCCATAGGTACATCGACTTTCCAATCAGCAGGATTTAAAACTAAGCCTAATTGCCGACAAACTAATGCAGCGTTTTCAGTTGTCCAGCCATAATTACAAACTGATCCCCAAGTGTCCAACTCTTCAGAATACACCTGTTTAAAGAAAAATATAATAAAGCCATCTAGTTTAATACAATTTAAATAAATAAATATCATACCAAAAGTCTCCCTTCCATGTTTGTCCTTCCATTAACTAATTTCACATGGTTAGAACTTGACGTCTCAATAGTTTCATTAGTTACAGAATCCAAATTTTCTTTCAAAGTGAATTTGATGTCACCAAAACCTCTACCTCGAGCTTCTAGCTTCCCAGCAACCATTATCCCCACACCAGGATTAAATCTAAATTATTTTTTAATTTCAATAAATTATCAATTAATTTTTTTATAAGAAAAATTATATGTCAATACTTAAAAGTAACATCTGGATGAATTATTAATTTTCCACTGGACGCTACATTTATGTCTCTAGTCACAACATATTCACCACTCAACACAGTTTCTACGCCATCCACTTCACCACCAAAATCATTAGGTTCTTTATACAGCTGGGTCACAACTGTTGAAATAGTCATTATCGATGTAGTACCAGGATTAGTTGGATGAAGCAAAAAGGGAACAAATTCAATTTTAGCCAAATTGTACCGGTCACGCCTATTAAAAAATACAATATAACAATCAGGAACTTCAACAAAATTAATAACTTACCTATGAAAAAGCCTATTTATTATAATATGATCATCCACACTTCCCAACCAATTATAAGTGGTGTTAACAACTAAACTTTGATCTTCAAGTTGTACCCCTATTTCATAATCGGACATCGGATTTTCAATAATATTCCTATTGATAATCACATTAGATGAAGCAATTACAATCACTGCAGCCACTTTATTTCTTGAAACCAATTTAAAAGGTTGTAAAACTTTATTGTATTTTAAATAATTCCAAGTAAAAAGTAAGTTGTGTAGTTGACTATAGGTACTCAATCCTAAATTTACGACATAACTTCCACTATTATCAAAAAATTCGTTGTATCTCAATAAAGCAGTTGTGGGTGATTCATCAAAATCTTCATCAAAATGTTCATTTCTGATTAATATGCACCCATGTTCTTGTTTTTTAAATCTATTATACTCCATAAGGGCATCCATATTAAGCATTGGTCTTATAAGTACTGCTAGCTTTTTATTATTGAAAAATTCATTGTAAGAAATAACTGTATGAGTAATGTTAGCATTTCGTTCTGTACATGATTTTATTTCTAACGCATAAATGCTATAACTAAAAATATTTCCAGTAACATTTATATGAGACTTTCCATGGCACCAACCATCAATTTCCACTGTATTATTAGTGATTTGTGAGTAGGTCAAAATTGTTTTCTGAGGAACGTTCCTAACATGTTTGTCCAATAATCGAACAGCTATTCCAGGTCCAGAATTAGACTGTATTAATGAATATGTAATATTACGTACACCGCCGTTACTGTTAGTTAAAACTCCAAATCCGTTGTTATTAATTACTTCTGATCCTAATATGGTTATGTCAACAGAACCATTAAAAACATTTACACCAGCATTTCCACTATTGTTGTGAACTGATGAGTTGAATATTGAAACAGCGCTGTATAAATTTTCAACAAACAAACCAGAGCCAATATTATCGGACAAAATACTTTCAGATATATTTACACTGTGCCATTTAACTGTTCCAAAATAAAAACTTGTAATTAAAATATGTTTAAGCAACAGTTACAATTAGACTATTTTCTTACCAAATCCTGATGTTACTCTAAGGAGACCAAACACATTTGTTCTAGCTGGTGCGGAAAATTGAATAAGTATGTTGTTACGACTTGATGTTACTGATTGTGGGATTGTATTATTGTGTACAGAAATAGTAGCTAAAAGTCTAAAATAAAAAAATTAATGTATTAGTATTTTTAAAATAATACACAAAAACATTGATAAAGTACGTATATTATACCTATCAGGTGTTGCTACTTCTCCATCGTATATGTATACAAAAGAGTTATTATCAAATAGTTGAGAACGAGTATGTTCTATATTAACAGTTAATATTTGTCCATTTTTCGTAAATAAACTCTAAAAACCAAATTTCAAAACTAATAAATATAAAATAACATTATTAAGCAATATATTGAATAAAATTCAATGTAATACCTTGTAGCAATTAATTTGTTTAGCATTATAACTATTTTGCTGTACAGAAACAATAACAGGAAATGTTTGACTAGTTGTTGTTGGCAGAGAACACAGTTCATTTACATTAGTCATAAGATCTTGATCAACATTGCCTTGAACCACATGAATGCCGTCTCCTTTGTTATTTGACACTAGGGTTTTCATTAAATTTAACTGACCAAATGATGAATTCATAAAAATACCATGTCCTGAGAAATACAAATTTTAAAAAGTTTTTAATACTTTTAAAAAAATTGTAAATATGTTAAAACAAACCAATTTGGTTAATATTAAGTTATACAAATGTATGGTGTTATGCTTATTCTTAAGTTTAATGATTTACTATAGACAATACCTCTATTGTTTTTTATAATACAGTCTTGCAAATCTAGTATAGAATCTGATGCTGTTATATTAATTCCATTATAAGCAGAATGCAAAATAGACACATTTTTTAATAATGGTGGGACTCCATCAACTTCTATGACCGAAGTGGTTTTGAACTCAGTACCAACTCCAGCATATCTATAAACATAAGATAAAGCATAAATTAACTTAACTTAAACTAAAAGATAATTAATAATCATAAATAACGTAAACATATCAACAATTTATTATACTATTATATAATAGTTCAAATCAGTCAATAATATTTTAGAAAGCAATTCAAGTAGAAGAGTACAAAAAATGAGACTATACTTAATTATATTTCAAACAAACAAAAATTAATTACAGTTGGTTTTTACAATTATTAAATAATTAAAATTAAAAATAAATAAATATTATATAAATGAAATGTTTTCCCATCATAGATTTATAAAAATACATTGGGTCACTATTTTAAGGGGGCTAAATCACAAACTGAGCATTCTAAAAAAATTTAACTTATTGGCTTTCCGAAATGTGGCCGATAAATTTTTTTTGATAAACTTATTTTTTTTTAAACCAAAAACCATGTAAAAGTGTATACAACCGTACGTTAGTATAACATGATTCAGTTCAGACAATGATACAGGTTGATAAAGAGTATTTTGATGTATCAATGATTTTTTGAACTGCGCTTTTTCAAATTTAAGGCCTTTCCAATAACTTCTTACAGAATAACTATTTTCATAATACGGCTGACATTCAATAGCAATGTCTTGTTTGAGTTCTGAAATTTAAATATAAAATGAGTCATTATACTATTATCATGACATATGAGTAATCTATTTTCTAGTAAAATGTATTTTGCTAAAAGCGCTTACCGCAGCTACCTGAACCCAATTTTTTATTATCCCATCCTCTACAGCTAATCAAATCATTTTCATTTCCACGGCAATGTAAACTTGACAACATAAGACGTGTATGGAGTTTATCAGGTTTAGGTTCCATCCAGCGCAGGAACTGACCTCCACGATATCCCAAATGTCGACATGTTGTTTGGAGATCTGCATTGTTCCACCTACAAAAAATTAAGGATTCATTTTAATGCTGTAGGAAAAAATGATAATTGTTATACTATTTATTTTGGAAAAATGTACTCACTGGGTTGATGTACAAACCGATCGCCATGCACCTTTGTAAAATAACTGTAAACGCCCAGCTAGAACGCTAGGACCGTCAACAAGCCTTATGTTTGAAGAAGACAAACTTGAAGAATCATCTGTATCTTCAACGTTAGCACTAGACGTCAAGACAATTTTGTTGTAAGCGTCTCCCTAAAACATTTGAATAAGTATAAACGCATTAGGACAACTCATAATGATATATAAAAGTTAGATTACCTTTGCGACGATCGAACCCTTGACGGTAATCCCGGTTTTGGGCGAGAACTTCAGCGTCACGCCCGGGTCTATGACCAACTGACCTGTGTCTTCAACAATGACATTGTTCAAAACGAAGTAAGGGCTATGATCGGACGTCAACCGATGATGGCCAGCGACGATTCCTCCGGACCACTCCGTGTAGCCTTTGGCCGATTTCAGTTCATTCGGCCATGTATACTCGTGTCCGCAAACGACGAACACCAGTACGGATTGGACCAGGCCCAGATATTTTAGAGCAGTATAAGTCATTTTTTTGTCTTCAAGAAGATATCCACGACATTTTAATACAATTTATTCGTCACGACACTAACGGAGCAGCTAAAAAAATTACTCTAAAAAATTTACACTTAACTTACACTAAAAAAAACTATAACTACGTAAAAAACGTAAGGGAAACAGATTTTAAATTCTACACCCAACCCATTGTTTGTTATGTTTTTTTCCGTATGTACGTACGTACGGTATTATCAATGTGTTCTCTATAGTAAAATAATCATCTCCGATCTCGTTATGAATCACCGACACAGTGCGTTAGGTGGGGGGGGGGGGCATAGGATTGAATGTCGCAACAGGTGTGGAAACAAAGACAAGACACTCACACACACACACACACCGTGCGCGGTTAGTTTTTCTCTCTTTTCAACGGAAAATTCCTCCTCGACCGTTAAATTAGAAAGGTGAATCACGATTGGACACGCAACATCGTTTTGCGGTCGTGATTGTGCCGTATAATAAATAATACATATAGGTATTATTATAAAAAAGGTGACGACAAATTTTGACGCGAAACTAAATAAACGGTAGAGGTATGCCAACATATCGACGGAATATTGAAATATTCGTCAAAAATGTCGTCATGTCGGACAAAATATTGTTCTGCATCCGGGTTGCAGAAAAAATGTACTTAATACTTACGTATAATTGTTATAGTTTTTAGTTATAAACAGAGTACATCACAGTATTTAATATCCAAAGCTGGGCATCAACTCGTTAAAATTAAATTAAAAATTTAAGTTAATTAACTCGTTAACATACTTTCTTTATTGAGTTCATTAAATTCATTTTTTTTTTAATTAACGTGTAATTAGTAATAATTTAAAAAATTGTTTTGAACTAGACTGAATTTAACTAAACTGTTGTCATCAAAAAAAAGTTCTAAGCTACATTGTATTGTATTTAAAATTATTTGAACAAATTTTAGAGCTTATAAACATTTTATTCCAAGTTTTTTTATTGCATAAATATTCGGTCTCTAGTTATAAGTAAGAAGAAAATTTCAAAAAAATATAGAAAAATAATTTTTTGAAGTGGATAAAATGTTATACTAGACATTAAACCATGTGAATTCAAAATATGAATAGTTAACTTTACCTATTTGAAGTTTGTAAATTTTTTCTTGTTAGTTAACTTTTAATTTTATTAAAAATTTGTGTTTTCAATAAACCTAACTTAACGAGTTAAAAAAATTTGTTTTCTTTCCCAGCCAAGTCAATATCGATACGACCAAGTAACTAAATCGATTTTACTAAAATCATGTTAGCCGTAATTTTACTAGTTTTTTACTTATTTTTTATCACTTTTTCAGAATTGAAAAACATAAGATATAATGCACCAAGTATATAAAAGTTGGGCTATTAGAAACAGGGTATGAATGTAAAGATTGGAGTAATTCCTATAGAGCTATTAAAAACATTGACAGTTCCGGATTACAAATATAATTTGAGGGGGCTATAAACTTTTGAAAAGGCCCTGTTACCCAAATCATTTTTTTTTACTCATATATAGTCACATATTAAAATCATGACTGGATTGCCTCTATTCTGTAGGCAAATAAGTACCCCTTTGTTTTAATTTCATAGGTAAAAATTTTATAGGATTTCAGTGTCTGGCTATGATTGGCAAGTATGGAAATGTGTGTTTGTAGTACCTATCTACAGTAGATAGCAAATAATTGTATAAATAAGAATTAATATGGCACTTAAAAATTAAAATATTATTTTTTCATTAATTAAACTAAATAATAATGTAAAACAAAATTATGTATTCGGCGCATTATAATAAAACTGCTGAGCTTACTAAGAATCATTAAGCCGCGGCGCATTTTAACACAAAAATCACCCCTCCCCTCGTTCTGTACTTGGGTACAAGTCAAACATAATTTTTTGCGTTATAAACATGGATTAGAACTTGAAAGTAGGATAGGACTTGGTTTTAGTGATTTAACACCAAAAAAATTCTATTGGTTGTAAATGTTACTTGTTACAAACATTTTGGAATTATTCAAATAACTATATAGCATACCATATATCATACTGTTTTATGATATTACATAAGTAATATTCACAGACTATCAACAATAATGAAGAGCTCAAGTCAAGTCTTAACATTCTACTCAGTATAGTTATGTTAACCTATCTATTATTTACAATTCATGGCATAATTATAGTTTAGCAACCTAGCCATTTGTTTTTTTTTAAATGTGTGTTTTTGTGTTAACTGTTTGTAAATATAATTTTTTAAATAAAAAGTTGGATGATTTTGTTTGGAAGTTATTGGTGAAAAACTTGAAAACATTTTGGGCTTTAATAATACGTACTTTAAAAAAAGAATATTTTGAATTAACCTTTTATCAAAATGTTTTTTAATGCTTGATTGATAGGTGAATTTAAAACTAACCCGCAATACTTACTCAAGTTGTTGTTTCTAACCTTGAAAATAGCATTTTTGAAATTAATTCAAAGTGGGTATGAAAAATAACTCAATATCGGCTTTTTTATTTTCTAGCGAGGTCGGAATCATTTTAAATTTCTATTTTTCAAGGTTAGGGGCAATTACTTGGCCTCCCCAAAAATTATATCTTTGGCTTTCAAAATTGAGCTTTATGCAACAACAAATTATGTTATTTAGTTAAAACAAAATAAATTAATAAGTTCATTAATATCATAGATAATACATAATAAAACACTCTTTCTGAAGTAGTTAACTCTTATGTTTTTTTATAGTAATGACTCATGTAATAGGTACTTTAGTCTAGGTAATCCGTATCAATAATTGTTACTTATAAGATAATTGTTTGTTTGATTTGTGACTTGTAAAATTATTACAAAATGAATTAGTTTACATTAGTTTTTGTAAGCATTGTAAAGGAATTAATATAACTATAAGTACTCATACTATGGTTTAGAAAATAACAAACAGTAAGTAATTTTAAATTATTCCGTCTTTCACTAAATAGAAAAAATAATACATACAACAGACATTAAAATAAATACAAACATTAAACATATGTATAAATTATAACAGGTTGAGCTCAAGGAATAAAAGTAATAAAATCAATCCAAAAATGAATCTCCTTCTTTAACTTCTTTTAAACTCAGAACTTCCATATTTGTAGTACCTTTTGTATCTGATCTTACAAGTTCATCTAGTTGTCTATAGTTTCCAGGATCAATAAGTAAAACCTATGTCATAAAATAAATAGTATAATTATCATAAAAATAAAATATATACTCAATATTAACTGTATTTCATACCAAAGTGATTTCTCCAGATTCCCAATTTTCAGATTCTACAGATGACGCTAATGCGACAAATTTTTCTTTTAACTTTTTGGCATCTTTACTAGATGATTCGACTTTAAGCCTCATCATCGCTCTATCGAGCGGGAGCACAGTCTTTATCAATCGAATTACTTCAAGGGCCTAAAAATATTCACAATACAATTAGTTGATATTAGCACTACAAAGGGCTAAAAAAACATCCATTGCTGACCTGCTGTTTAGAATTTCTATTTGGTTTCACCGAGTAATGTATGTCTTTCATGGCTTTTTCTATCATTGTCACAGAGTATGGCCTCTTAGTTTCGGGATTTACACATTTATCTAACATAAAAAAAATTTTACATTAGTAAAATTCGATTAAAAATCATGGGTATTTTAGTGTTGCTATTTGTACCGGCTACAATGGTTGCAATATCTTTAAACGTCGCGTCCAACTGAGCAGACCTTTCTTTATCGGAAATCTGTAACTCTCCTTTTTCCAGGATATGTTTACAAATATCGGTCAAATTATCAGTATCGAAAACCTTTTGTAGATCTTCTTTCTTTGCGACTTGACCTTTTGACACATTAGTAAATACCGAGTGCGTTTGCAGCACTTCGTCAATATCCTTTTCACTAGGTAGAGGAAAAACAAACTAATTAATTTCGAGTACAGCTATAATAGTTATTATCGAAAACACGGTGCGTACATTCCATTTCTCCACGAAACCACTTTGTTTTTGTAGCACGCAATTTCGAATCGTTTTCCATTTTTTTTCATACGCACGACGGCTACGTTTGTCAGCCGAATTTGATTGGTAGGAGTGAATATTTTTGACATTTTGAAAACCGGCGTACGATGCAAACTATTGTTTATTTACGCGGTAGTCGAAAAAAATATTATCGTAGTCAAATTTGACCACGAGTTATTGTTTGGGTATTCGTTTTGTATTTGATCGCGACTTGTTTTGTATCTAAACGTTGTGATAACGTAACGCAAAACGATACCATAGGGCATATAAGAGATATTATAGAGATTAGAGGCACAGAAAAGTGATTGTAAAAAAGTGGAGGAGACCCTAGTGCATAAAAGAAATAATTACCAAAAAAAAATAGTAACAATTTAATCAATACGTTTTTATTAATTAAATGTTATTTTTAATTAATAAAAAATTATACTATGACTATGGCTTAAACTTCACTACAGAGATCTAGGCAATAGAGATCTGTAAATCTGTAGTCTGTTTTAACTTTTAAGATTTTAAGATTCATATATTCATAACTTAAGTCAAACCATTAATAATAGGAATACAATTTATGTGCTTACGCATTCTTAAACCTTCACTCGGCATTTGATGAAAATTGCCAAGCGATAATTAAGTCAAAATCAATTCGGTATAATGTCTACAGATGTTGGAAAAACGAAGAAACCGTTTGATAAGAAAAAGTGGCGAACAAAAAAGTACAGCAATAAACAAAAACGTAAGTACCTTCCAGAAATTGAAATCAAAACTAATTAAACAGGAAAATTTCATAGATTTGGAACCGGAAGGTGTTAGAACAGAATTTTTCTCCCAAAATTAGGTTCCTAAAACAAAACCCTAATTTAAAAAACATTAAGAAACAAAACCAGTAAAACAAAAAAGGTTCCAGTTCATGAATATTTACATTTTTTTTACTAATAAACAATGAATTTTTATTTATCAATTACTTTTGTTTTTTGGATACTCAATTGTTTTTCTTTTTTGTTTCTTAGAAAAGAATATGTAAGAGGTAGTATTGGTGTTGCATCAATAGTGGATAAGATAAGGGAAAATAGGCTGAGATGGTTTAGACATTTAAGAGAAAAGGAATTGAAGCAATAAGAGCAGTTATGAAAATGAACGTTAAAGGAAAAAGAGGTAGAGTAAGACCAAAGACGAGATGGATGAAAACAATTGAAAAAGGTATGAGGGTTGTTAATGTGTGTGTAGGGAATGTGAATGATTATGATAAGTGAAGAGATAGGACGACCCCAAATAGTTGGAAGAAAAGAATTGTTTTTCTTTTTATGAATAAAACACAATTGTTGCGTTTTCTACATTTGCAACTTTTTCAAATTTTTAGGTACGTAGAAAAAATTGGAAAATTAGTG
Organism: Hormaphis cornu; assembly: GCA_017140985.1. Classification (NCBI taxonomy): domain Eukaryota; kingdom Metazoa; phylum Arthropoda; class Insecta; order Hemiptera; family Hormaphididae; genus Hormaphis; species Hormaphis cornu. The sequence goes on from CM029360.1 coordinate 35,620,632, forward strand.
GCAGAATTGAGTAATATGAATTAAGAAGGTTATGTTTTTAGAAATTTTAAGTTTTTAGGTTTTAATGAAAAAATGTTTTTACTTTTTATTAACCTATATCAGACAATTCACAATTGCACTTACTTAAAGTCATATCCAAAGAACTCCACTCCATAATATAACCCTCTGGAATTTTTTTAGACTTTAAGTCCCTTAAAAGGTTGTCTTGTTTATTATCCATATATTAATGTTAGCTTTTGAAGTTTTCAAAACAGTGCAAAAATATATATTGTGTGGTTTTCAGTTTTAGATCTGAGCAAAGCGAGGAAGCTATTGATTTTACAAATATGTGTTTTATTTTTATTTTTGTGTCTGTGTCACGTGTAGCTCCTAGGGAATTGCTCCGATCTTCAACAACAGTACCACTTTCCGGTATAGAATTTTAAATCCTTGGTGCATTATTGATTGTGTTTTTTTTAATTTGAAAATGAAATTTTTAATTCCAAAAAAGTTCTTCAGAATAAACAAAAAAAAAATTAAGAAAAAACAGAAAAAAGTACGGAAAACGCGTTTTTAACAAAATCAATTTTGTTAATTGGTCATAACTCCCAAAATAATGATTGGAAAGACTTGATATTTTCTCACAATGTTAGAATTGGTAATGTACAGGTGTTAGGCAAATTTCAAAACATTTCACAAATTTTTGAGCTAAATATAGAACTTTGAAATTTTCAAAAATTTCCAATTTTATTGTCAATTAATTTCAATAAAAACTTAAATTTTCCAGAAAAAGTTTTGAAAATTTAATACAATGTTAACAATGGAAAAGTCAGAAAAAGGAGACCCCAAGGGGCTAAGGTTAGGTTTTATTTTTATTTTTGTGATCACTTTTTCTAGTAAAAAAAATGATCCAATTTTAGCGTACAAACCTCAAAAGATAGATAATTGATCCAAAATGGTACTTTAATTGAAACGTTGATTATTTTTAGGTTCTGAGGGAAAAACAAAAACGGTCAAATTCCCAAAAGTGCTCCGTTTGACTTGAAATTTATATGTGTCATTAAAAAGGGTTTTACGAGTTAACTGCTTAGTTTTCAAACTATTTTGATCATTTTTAAGGGAGTAATGGAACTTGGGGGAACAAATAATTACGGGAAACGTGTTTTTTCTACATCGATATTGATTTTTTGATCATAACATCCAAATTAAAGATTGGACCAAGCTGAAACTTTTACACAATACCAAAATAGGAAAGATACAGATTTGACAAGAGTATTTATTGTTAAATTTGTTTTCACCACGACGTATACTAGACAACTAAGCTCGCTCAGAATCGTATTTTCGAAGGCAATGATTTATCATTGCTTTCAGAATTTAAATAATACGTTTAAACCACAACTTCTAAACTGTGACCCACCTAAAGCGTAGTCGCTAGACAAGGTCAAACTACCCACGTGACCTAGACTGATCCTGACGCTTCCTTTTTTTATTTTGAACTTAGTAAAAAGTGTATTTATTTTACAATGATGTTTATTTTTTCTTACTGAAAACATTTTTGGGTATTATATGCTCTGATCTTTACATAATATTATAATAGTTTTAAAGTTAGAGGTAATTGATAGTTGAAGACTTTAGTTGGACTTTTTTTGAAGTTTTATGTGTTAGTCCAAAAATAAAAAAGTCAATGTTAAATGTATTCAAAATTCCAAATTACTTAAAATTTTCACATATAAATGAGAATCTTAATGAGCACCATTGATTAAAATTTTTTAAAATGTCAACCTTCACCTTCTTAATCAGTGACCCATGTTACCTATTCCACCAGCAAAATCTCTATTTATTTTGATGTAATTATTATTTTTAAATTGTTGAATTGTTTTAAGAATTTTAGTACTTTAATATTTAAGTTTACTACTAGCGCAGTATTTTTTATCATTATTAATGAGACAGTTTATTTTTATTGTAGATACATTTTTTTTTCATTTGATTTTTTAATTTTAGTACAAGATTGGGACGAGCGTCGCAAAAAAGCTGTCATTCGTGATTACTATAAAGAATTAAACAAATCTGAAAAAGCAATACCAAAAGATACATTGAGTATTAATGATGCCAAATCTACTTCAAAAATAAAAAAGTAATCTTATAGTTGTCGAGTTTAAAACTTCTGAAATGCATTTTATAAATTCAAAATATTTGAATTATGTATTGTTTAGTTGTAAAAATAAAGTATACTTAATACTAATAAAAAAAAAACAATTATTACATTTAAAATTTAATTATTGGCATTAATTTTTCAACTTTAGCATTGTTTAAGTGTTAGAAAGCCAAAACATTACAGGATATAGTTGTATTTATCTGATTCCTTTGTGTACTACTGAGTGTCAGTTATCAACTTATTTTAACTTAAATTTTTTAAAATTTTGATTTTTTCACTTTTTTATAAATTTGTAACTTTTACTCGGGCTGTTTTCTGTAGAAAACATTGTTATTGTCTACAATTTATAGTACTATAATACATTATAGGAATACTTATCATATTAAGATTGTTGATTATGTGGAGAATAAATAAATTACATTTTTTGTTAACAGGTTTGATCCACATAAAAAAGCCTTAGAACGTTACCAACAAATCCAAGAAGAAAAAAAAGCAAGGCATTTTGAAGCGTTGAAGAAAAAAGAAGAAATTCGTCAAGCTTTAGAAGAGTACAGTAAAAAAAAAAAGTTTAGAAATAAAAAACTAGGGAAAAAGACCAAAAAAGGACAACCGGTTATGAAAGAAAGATTAGAACTATTATTAGAGAAAATCCAAGCTAATGTTGTTCAAAGTTCAGGATAATTTGTATTATTATTGACATTTTATTTACTAATAATAATAATAAAGCATGTAATTTTCTTGTATTACTGCTGACTTAATTTATTTTTAAATTAAAATAAACTGGTTATAATGTACAATGTATACTGTTATTAAGACAATTTTTTCATAATAAAAAGTATTTGTTAAGTGATAATAGTAGGTTACACTCTTAAAGTTCATATTAATATCATACATTAGAATTTATTATTCTAAACAATTATGAAGACTTAAGAAGCATGGACCTTAATAACTTGGACAGATACTTAGTTATAGGATCTAAATCCATTTTTTTTCTGATACTATTTTCAAGCATAGTAAAAACAATAATTTTCTTAGTAAAAAAAAGCTATTTTAAAAATGACTAAAATTAGTGTTTTCATCTAAATGTACTTGTATATTACCCTTTCTATTATAACATGTATTGGAGTAAGTACTTACAAGTCAAAGAGATACTGAAGTATTTTCAAATATAAAAATGTATGTTATGATCCACAACAATATGTAATAAAATAATTTAATTTAGTAAAAAAGGTTCACTTACCCTTGTAGGGTATGTCAACATAACCACCTTGATAATGAGTACAAGATAAATTGACAAAATGTACAATAATTTATGAAGTTCAAATAACAAATGTAATAATAATTAACATGTATGATGACTAATGTGCTACAAATTATGCGTGCAATCAAATTACGTCATATACCCTATTTTTTTATTCATTTTTGAAAAAATATTTTGCGGTGTCAAAAATCTCAAAACAATGACTCTAATGCAGGGATGAAGTGGGAACTATATTCTGATCTGAAAAACATAGTTTTAGTGGCCCAAAACCTTCTCCCGACCCTGAAGAAAAATATTTACAATATAAACATATATTTGTATGATAAGAAAAAAGCAGTCATGCCCAGACTTTACTGGCATGGAGTGGTTATGCAACACAAAACATTTTGAGTCCCTAAAAATTTTAGATCCTTGGCCCCTATATCAATTCCAAAAAATCATTGTTTTATTCTTAGAAAAAGTATAGCATACAAGTAGACAACTATTTATTATAACATTTAAATCTGTAAGTTAAGTATTAATTTAAAACTTAAGAGTAAAATTATAAAATTACTCTGTACCTACTATGTTTGAAATAGTTTAAAATATCAACAATTATACTTCCAAGTTCCAGTCAAGTCATCACTTTAGCTTTATATTATCATAATTTTAGAAGAAAATTTCTGTTCAATAATTAAATATCAACTCAGAAATCATTTATTTTATCACAAAATTATTTTTATTTTATAAGTAATTAATGTTGTAGAATCTTGCTTTATATTTTAGTTCAGCATCAGCAGGAGCACCAGCTCATTAGTTATTCTATACCGGCCTACCTAGATTTTTTCAGATTTCTATATGGGCCACTCCGCCCTAGCTCTGATTGATTTTATCTCTAAAGATCTCTTGAGAATGATCTCTAAAGATTTTAATGTTAATCAAATACATAATAAACCCGAAAATTACTAAGATTTGTTCTAAATATACCTACTGTTAAGTTATTCTTTTATGTTTATATTTTGTCCATTTTAAATTCTAAGTGTAACAATTTTCACATGATGTGTGTGTGTGTTTTTTTTATCACTATGAAACTACAATAACTTCTTCAATAATGCTTTGATTTTTAAAGTCAATACCTTTTCTGATAGATTTATGGACACAGATGGTACTTTAAGTGGTCATTTATGCATAACAAATTTAAAAAGTTACAATAAAAAAATTAAAAACGTTAAAAATTACAGCAACAGTGTTTTTGACATAATTCATTTAGATATTTGGCCATAACATCCACAATAACAATCGGAATAAACTAAAACTTTCACATACAATAAAACATGGTAAGTAACAATTCTGATACGAATTTCAAGAGATTTCAAAAATTTTTTGAGCTAAGTATAGAACTTTGAAATATTTATTTTTTTTTTTAATTTTTGTTCAATAAAAAATTTAATTTTTCACAAAAAGTTTTGAAACTTTAATACAAAGTTGCCAACATGTAAATATGTATAGTCCTAGTAAAAAATTTCAAAAATCCAGTCACTGTTTTTATTTTTAGTTGTTTAAAGTGTAAAAGTTTTCGAAAATTGGTAACTAGCACAAATTTGTTAATTAAGATTTTAAAATGTTATGTAAAACTAAATTTGCTATCTGAATCAAAAAATTTAAGAAAAAATCCAAACAGTTATTTCTAAAAGCGTATAAAAAAGTATTGAAATAACAGTATTATACTTGTTATTTTGATTATAACAATAAAATTATGAACTCTTGGGCAATTGATACTTAAAGCGTAATAAGTCTTCAAATAATGGTCCATTTTGACAATTTCACACATTATTTATTGTAATTTTTGTAAGCAATTTTAAATTGCTTACAATTATAATATACAATTTCTAATTAAACCTTCCAAAATTGTGACCCACAGCATCAAACATATACATATTCTACTAAATAACAAATTTCCCTACTTACCTACCTATCTTTTTAAACAGTTTAAACCTACTTTGTTTATTCAATTACTCCTATCATCATAGGTGTATCATCATTCCTAAAAATTGTTGTCAAATGTTTTTATTATATGTATATACAATAGCATATCATTAACGGCGGCTGTGTAATTCCTTTTGGAAACAAAATGATAACCTCGCGTAAAACAAACCAGCAAAACATTTGGACTTTATTTTCATAAAAACAAAACTCAATAGCACCCCTTGTAACAAAATCCCTGACAACATTTTCATACCAGATTAAGATTAAAAATTATAAATTAGTAAGCAACTTGGCAAACCTATGTATTGATCATTATTATTTTTATTAATTATCAACTCAAACATAACTAAGTTGAACTATGTATAATTTGTAAGGTTTGTAATGTTTGAAGAAAGCATAAAACAATAGCACCTATTACATTGTTAAAATAACCACAACATTGAAGTACTTCATAATTTGTTCATTTCAGAAAAAAATTGGATGGATATAAATACATAATTTTTTTCAAAACTAAATAATAATACAAAATATGTACCTAACCAATCATTTTTATTACTATTTCTCTAAAAAGTTATAAAATTGTTGTGAAATAAAAACTATTAAACAATTAAAATCTTTATAATCAAATAATATGATGTTTATGCTACTTCAACAACTTTAGTTATTTATATACAAACACATATTATTAATTATCATTATAAATGTATCTTAATTGACATACATTAATTACTTATTAATTTTAATGAGATCATAAAATAAATTAGCAATCCTCACATGATTCAATTAATTAATGTATTTTACTAAACAATAATAAATATATTTATTCATTTTGGTGTTGTTAAAATTGTACCTATAATAACCATTGATTATATTTACAAGTATTAGTATTTATGTATAATCAATGCTATAATGGTTATATATAGAGTATAACCAATTCATTAATAAGAACATATTCATGGCATCACTTACTTTAATATATTTAAATTGTTCTGTCAAACATACACTTATAACAAATTTTAATTAACTTGAAACTATTAAACTTCAGTATTCCATTTGAAATTCTAATTTAAAATAAAATAAAACACAATGAAACAAATATTATCAATTCTAAAATGGATTGAGCTATAAGTTATAACTGACTATATTAATCAGTGTGTATACATAATGGAAAACTTTCTAATGAGACATATTACCTAAATTGTTTTTTTTTTTTACAGGTGAACTCTAGCTTCTAGGATAAGAAAAAATATCTAAACTAAAGAAATCTTGAACTACTAAATATTAATAACGGGTTAATATGAAAATGAATAGTAATATTGTATAAGCAAGTTTCTTTTACCCAATTATTAAAATTTATTTTTTCAACACAACTGGAAGACTTCATTTTTGAAACTGTTTCCAACAGTGAAAACCATTTTCAACTTAAAGCATAACTTATTATCATAAAAGATATTATTACTAAATCAATATGTCAATACATTTTAAATGTTTTAAATATATATTTTTTTTTAATCAATAATATATATAATAGACTTTATATAGCCTACAAAACATTTGTACAAGGTTTACACATAAATATATATACTTATACTCAAAGTCACTTGTCACTCAAAGTTAACTCAAGCACAAAAATAAACTTAATGTTATTGAATAACACAATGTACATAATGTATATATATATATATATATATCATATATATATTTATATATATATATGTATATAAAACCATTGCAAAGACAAATTATTTCTAAACAATTTTGAACTACAAATTATTTTTTTTAAAACATCAAGTAAATACAAAAATAACAGTTTTTAATTTTATTTTACACAGTCTTTATTTTGATAAATAAAATTATTTATCGCAAAGACAAATTTTTGTCAAAATATAGTAAAATATTGTTGGATTTTTTACAACCCGAGAAAAAAAATAAAAATTATAACAGTAGATGAAAAAAATAAGCCTACAATATATTTATGCAATTTTCTATGTGTTAATAAGTTAAAACTTCAACCTCTCGTGTATGATGATAAAACTTAAAGGTACCAATTTGTATAAACTGTAGGTATATTAAAGTATTTAGTACATAAAATACTTGTTGTTTACCCAACTAACGTCTCCTAGGAAAGTGATTGTTATCTCTTCTTCTACGATCAGGCTTTTGCGATCGTTCCATCTCTGCTAAATGTTTACGACGTTGATTTTCCTTTTCCGTTATCTGTTCCATAGAGAGTGGGCACCAATAAAGGGTTGGAGTTGCTTTAGTCTTTCGAAACAACTCGTCCAAACTTTTTGTAGGAATACGTTCAGGAGTTTTGGATTTTGATTTTTTACGTTTATCAACTAGATTTTTATCATCTTTTCTTGCTCTTTTATCTTTTGAAACATGAAGACCATCTGATATTTTTCTTTTAATAGGTTTATCCTCTTCTTTCTCTCCATTCATATCTTCCAACTTGCCCCTGTCCCATTCACGTAAAATTATATGATTATCCAATTGTATTCTAGGTTTTTCAATTTTAGACGATTCTCTTGGTTTAACTATTAATGGATAAGTTCCATTTAGAGCTTTATTTAATTCTTCTTTATCAGTAAAAACAACTCGTAAAAATTTAGGGTTAGTTGAAGGCCACTGAGATTCATTGAGCGCGTATACAGTTTCAATTGCTTGATCTTCATTTTCATACTCAACAATACATTGAGATTTAATTGTATCTATCCAAAAACCATTGGGAACAATTTTGCCTGTTCTTTGTAGCAAATCTCTTAGTTGGCCAACAGTGAATGGCCTAACAAGGTTGGTGATACGAATTACATTAGAAGTAGTAGTACGTTTCAAAGAAGATTTCTTTTTAGGCTCTTCTTCATTAATTTCTTCAACTAATGACTTGTACGATTTACTTTCATCATTATCATTGTCTGGTTTTTCTTCTTCTTCTGGTGCTTCATAATCAACTGCTTCGTGATCAACTAACATAGTATCGTTCATATCCATAGGTTCATCAACTTCTTGTTCTTCTTCAGAATCTGTTCTTTGTATTTCTCCTTCTTCTGATCGATACTCACCGTTATCTCCAATAGAATCACCATTTGATTCTATAATTGTGCCTAGTGTATAAGGACTTATTGTAATGGGTGTTCTTGTTTTGCAAGACCCCCATTTACGTTTAGGATGCAACAACAATAATTTTGGTTCATCATCTGTTTTGAACTCTTTTTCAATATCAACATGTTTAAACATAGATATATCGGACAATGGTAACATTGGTAAAGATTCTGATTTAGTTTTTGCTTCACTTATTATCTTGAACTCACTTTCACTATCTTGTTTGGTAGCTTCATCTTTACCACCAAGTTTAGGTTCCATGGTGTATGTTGGTTTAGGTTTCTCTTCTGGTTTAGGATCTTCATAATCAACTAAATCTGGAGAATCAACAGTTAATTGAACAACATCTTCCATTTGTTCTGAATCATTAATAGCATTAGTGTTCTTAGGTTCTTCTATTGAAACAACAATTGCTGTTTCTGTATTCTCAACAGCTATAATTTTTTCTTCTAAGATTTCAAATTTATTTGATTCATTTATGGTTGATTCAAGCTCAACATTCTCATTTGTATTACTTAAAACTACTGGAATATCAATATTTGATGATTCAATTTCTGTAACATCTGAAGAAACAATGTGTGTAACATCTGAAGAAACAATGTCTGTAACATCTGAAGAAACAATGTCTGTAACATCTGAAGAAACAATGTCTGTAACATCTGAAGAAACAATTTCTGTAACATCTGAAGAAACAATTTCTGTAACATCTGAAGAAACAACTTCCAAAACATTTATAGTTTTATCTTCTGAAAGTGTACATTCTGCAATGGAAGGATGGACGGTGGAATCTGGAACATTTTCAGGTGAATTAGGTGGTTTGATTGACTCAATGGCTATAGCAGTTGGGTCCATTGCTTCATGAGTTTCATTTGACGAACCAACTACTTCACCAATGCCCACATTATCGTTAGTGCAGATGTTTTCTACAACTAGTTCATTTTGGAATACTGTGCTTTCAGATAGTTCACTGGTGATATCTACTTGATCATTATCAATCTGATTTGTATTTTCTTGAACACGAGATGGTTCATCAGTAGGAGTAACAATTTGCACTGGAAAAACGTTTTAAATTTGTTAATTACATTAATTGACAATTATTATTATAATATGATTACGGAGACAAGGTGTATTTAAGAAATTTGTATTGAATTAATTTATATTTAATTATTAAGTATATCTTATTATCTTATTGGAATTGTAAAGTGTTTAAACATAAATATAATAAATTAAGTACATAATATTCAATACAAAGTTATAACTCAGTTTAAACTTTGGTTTTAACTGACATAATACATCTTACCTACTAAGTCAGTAATAGTTTATTTAAAATAGTCAATTAAATACCTAGCAAGCATTTAAAAGATATAGAAAGAAGAAAAATAATAAATATTATAATTGTAAAACATTCAATTTTATGATCTTACTCATCAAAGTAACTAATTTTCAAAACAAATGGAAATAATTAGGCCCTTAGAACTAATTAAAATTAGATAAATATTTCATTTTTTTGACTGCAAACATAATCTGTATAGTTCAAACTTGAAGTAATATCAACTAAAATAATAATAGCCTCTTGGCTCTATATATGGTAATTATGCACTTTATAATATTTTACAAAGCTGTGCATGATTAGCAATTTTAGTAAGAACTACACACACAACAGTCGACTACAAAAATTGGTGCACAAACTCAATTTTCCTAATATTATTTATCAACACTTGATTAAACACATTAATAAAATTCTGAACAGTTTTAAATAGTTGGTATTCATAACAATTGATAGGTATAAAATAAAATACTTAAGTGTGATATGAAAAACAAATATTGTTGGCTACTCTACAAAGAACAAACAAAATATTAAAGAAAAGATTAAAATTTTTTCATAGACAATTTTCCAATACAATTATTTTATACTATGTCTGGTAGGAATGATCAAAATCAATCATAAAATACATAAATTATTAAAGAATGCAATACGGTCAGATGAATTAAGTAATAACTGTCAAGTATAAATCGTTGTTACCTGGTTCAATTGATTCTGAGACAGTTTCTTCGGCAGCCACAGAACTTCCGAATTGTTCCAAATAGTTTGCCATGCTACCATCAAGCGCAGGTGAACGTGTTGAACTACTACTAGCAGCAGCTTTTTCTTTTCTCTTCTCTTCGGCTGCCTGTTCTCTCAGCAAATCTTTGGGTGAACGGCGCAAACTAATTTTTAGCTTCTGAATGTCCCCATCTGACCCATTGGAACATTCCACTTTCCACATGCCGGTGGTGTTTTCTTCAGTACACTCACTGTTTTCGGTTGGTTTTGGCAACTTTATTGTGAGCGCAACCTTTTTTTCGGCATCGCTGACCCTGCTGCTGGCTCGGGTTTTGGCGGACTTAGGTGGCGGCGGAGGAGGCACGTCTTCTGTTGACGATTCAGAGGTAGACGAATGACGTCTAGTACGACGCCTGGACGTACGTTCGCGTTTTGGTTTTCGGCCGGTTTTTTTGCTCATTTTAAATTTTTAACAAAGCACAGTTGGCGGTCAGCTATATCTATTATCATATAGTGAAGAGCACAAGGGAAATCATAAACATTCACATGAAGTTATCTTTCGAATTGAAAAAAAAAACACTAGCAACAGTAATTGGTACTTACAACAACATAACACATACACCGTGAACTCGCGTCCTTTATTTGACAGTGCGAAATTTAGACCAATGAGTGTACACGAGATGACCCATTAAATATTAATGACGAACGGTTCGGGAACAATTATTTTGTTTTTAGAAATTTAGAAAATGCAAATCAATAAGCACCAAAATTTTGTTGTACTCGAGACGAAACGGCGGCCATTTTAATGGTTTATCAACACAAAGTACAAACACATTTCATCGACATCAATTATTATTATTACAGCACTTTCTCCGGGTGAATTTTTTTTATCTCCGACCGTAACAGAACAAATTTAAAAACAATTTTAGCTCTATAAAACGCTTTAAACAGTTTATAACTATCAAATTGCTCAAAATTAGGTATAATTTGATTTTTTTTTTTTCATGAAAATAATTAAATGAGAAGTGTAACGCGTGAATTTTAGGTTGGCCACCATGTTGGAATAACGGTTGATACTGTAATCTCTGGTGTCTTTACGATTGGTCAATAAAAATCGAAATTTACCATAGAAGAAGGTGGATACACCTTGCCATAGACCTTATAATTGCAATGTTTGGATACATATTTTTGATAAACGATAAATAAACAAAGATATAGCCATACAGGAAACAAAAAGCAAAATTTTTAAAAATTTGAAAGTCAAAACATTAACTAATAAACTAACAACACTCGAAAGCCGTAGATATTCAGTTGTTACGCTCGTTAAACTCGGCAATCAATAATATTAACACAGAATATTAATATTAATATGCACAGTAGAATGATTGCAAAACGGAATATTAAACGTACTAAAAGCCAAAAGGTATTGTAAATTTCTGTTTTGTTCGATTTGATAATCTTTCGAAATCGGTTTGGTATAACAGCAACTACTGTAATAGTTTTTCTTAATTATTTTTTCCCTGAGACAACTTTATGAGTGTAACTATGTCTTACTATAGGCACAATATATTTAAATTTTAAACTATGCTGCTCACGTTTAATCAGTCATAATATCAACAATACAGAGTAGTTACCGATTAGAATTTTGCGTGTATCGTCGTGGCACAACGATCAATTTTTTTTTTTTTCTGATTAAAATATTGACATTCAAAGTCGACAATGATTTTGCTCATTTGTCATTGAAGCAGTTGTATACTACTGAATTTTTAAAAAAAATTTCTAATAGCACTTACTTTTTTTTGTGACTGTATTTATTTCTAAAAAAAAATAAGGTTATTATTATATTTTAGGGGTAATTCTTTAGTGATGTTGGATTATATTGTGTGATTTTTTTTTTTTACTGAAATTGGTAACAAACAATTAAGTAAATATTACATTTTTTAAATTATTATTATACATTGCAATACTTTTATTAATTATTATTATATTGGAAGTTAACCTTCTTATTATTTTACTAATTATTAACTTTATTATATTTTACTAAAGTACTTAGTTTATTTTTTTTTTTTTTAATTTAACTTGTTGGATATGCATTACATTTTATAATGTGTTTAAGTATTATAATTGATTATAAACACTAATATTTATAATCAATAGTATTATGTTCAATATTAAAATTTGTAGGTATTTTATATATAAGTAGGTAGGTAGTTTTATATTCAATACATTTTTATTAAACATTTGTGACTGCTGTTTATTGAATTTTTAATTTAATAAATATTTATTATTGAATAACTATACAATAATTTTAACAGAAATAGGTAATTAAATGATTAGTAATAGTAATAATAATAATAACAACAACAATAATTAATCATAAAACAATATATCTTGATTTTCAGAAGTAATTTGGTCCAGTAAAATCAATCATTGAGTATCAAATAAATGAAGACTTCTGAATGTTAACATCACACTACCACTTTATGGTTTACATTTATTAAATTGTTAAGATTATTACCATGAAGTACAAAAGTCATTTTGAAGCATTGTTAAAATCAGTTAGAGAGAAAACATTAAGCAAAATTACTAATTCAAATATTCCTCGAACCGAATTATACAATAGACTAGCTGTTTATCGACCTGATTATGACAAAGTTGTTTCTTGGTATGAACGAGTGACTGGCTTAGGTGAAGTACGAGTAGCCCAAGATAGAGTTTTAGAATCGCAGAAACAATTTATGACTGCTCAAGATCGAAGAAGAGATGTGTCTGTGGAACTAAGAACAATTCAAACCAAATTAAAAGATATACGGAATGAACTTCTGAATACTTCCAGGTCAGATGATAGGTATATTGAATTAGTGACACAAGAGCATGCGCTATTAAAACAAGAAAATTCTGTTCTTGATCAGGTCAACTCAAGTGAAAAAGAAGAAAGAGATAGTTTTATTCTACTCTCTACAACCTTAAAAGACAGTCATGACCGAGAGAGGATACAAGCAGAGAGAACTAAGTATGTTTCTATTGTTGGATCAATTCTAGGTACTATCATAGGTATAATCGGAAGTACTGTAATTAATGCGTGGAAAATGAACGAATTTAAAAGAATGGTTCTAGAAGCCAAAGTAGACACATCAAATTCCATAAAAAATGATCAAATCAAACATTTACTGTCACAAGTTCAAAAACAAAACAAAATGTTAAAACAGGCACAAATGAAATTAAGTTCAAATAGTTTAGATACATATTTAGAAGATGAGCCTCGGTGGAAATACACCGATCGTGATTTTATTGTTTTAACAACTATTAATTGTACAATTGTTGCTCTGTCTGCATATATTGTATCCAAATTGTTTTAAAATGTTAAATGTTTTAGTTTTTTAATTGTTATTGTTATTCAATTGGTTTAATTTTTTGATAAATATTGATTCCATTAAGAATTATAATAGTATACTTGTATGATAGTGAGTTAGTGGGTACACAATGAAAGAAATGTATGGTTTTCAAGTTTGTTAAAAACAAAACATCAAAAGCCAAGTTTCTTTGGTATGTAATAATAATAATTTTAATTCAAATATCTTCTGTAAAATGTATTTAAATCTAATACTACTATAAAAACGTTCATTAAGTACTTGAATAAAGATGTAAGAATAATGCATAAATAAATTACCTTATACATAAATCTTAAATGTTGTTCTTAAAAAAAAAAGTATTTTATTGTGAGATACCTATTTGAAACCAATTAAACAGTACCTATAAGTACCATATACATATAACATTCTAATTTATGTTTAAAGTGTGGAATCAATTGAGTTTTAAAAATGTGTGTTTTTATTATTTTTAATGTGGTATTATGTTTGATATCAATTAAAAATTTAAAAAACGGTAGCACAGTCGAGTGGAGTGTGCAGTCTTGTCGGGGCATAGTAGTGATGGGGTATAGTAGTGATATCTGACAGTGATTAAAATCACTATCGTAAAAAACGCTTCGATGCAAATCTGTAGATAATGTTAAATTTTTAGCTGATGATAGAATCTTGGATAGCGTAAAAACATAAAAAAAACTAGTGCTAAAGGAACAGGTTGTTTTTATATTTTTTACGGTACCCCCCCCCCCCCCCCACCGGGTCGATAAAAGTCTGAAGCTCCCCCCGAAAAAAATATCTGGATACGGGCCTGCCCCTAACCCCTTGAGTTGGTGAATTTTTTATTGACTCATTAAAATTACGAAAAGTTATGTCGTTATAATGAAGTTTTAATTTTAAATATATAAGAAATTTTACGATTTTGAATAAAAATGGTTTTTACATTTTTTAACTTTAAAGTTCATTTTCACCATGAAGATAAGTCGTGGTCCCTCAATTTTTTTTTCAAAAGAAAGTACATCACATAAGCTTTAATTTAAACTATGTATAAAAGTGTCAGACTTTCCGGAACGTTTTCAAAAGTTATGTTGAAAAAAATTTTTATTTCATAAGCTATTTCCAAGTTTTGAACCCCCCTATATTAAGGCAAAAGCTCAGACTATCAAAAAAAGTATATCGAATGAAAGATAAACATACATAGCATTTGTGTCGAAAAAATCGTACTGATTTATACATTTTTCAAAAAGTTATAGCATTTTTAAATTAAAATTTCAAAATCGAAAATCAAAAATTTTTACGCAAAAATTGCATTTTTTCGGATACGGCAGCAATTTTCACCATGAAGACATGTCGTGGTCCCTCTAATTTTTTTTTCAAATGAAAGTACATCACATAAGCTTTAATTTAAGCTATGTGAGAAGGTGTCAGACTTTCCGGAACATTTTCAAAAGTTGAGTTGAAAAAAATATTTTTTTGAAAAAAAGTCGAACTTTCAAAACTTTGTTGTGGAGCCATTAAAAGTCAAATTTATATAAACAGTACACTAAAAAAAAGGTTATAGTCTAGCGCATCTAAAAAAAAAAAAATTATTTTAATTTGATCATTTTTCGAGAAGTTATGGCTATTTTTATCCGAAAAATCATGGAAAATGTCGAAATTTCCCGATTTCAAAAGTCAAAATTTTTTTGGACACTTTCCCCTCTTACAGCGGACGAGGGGAATATGAAGGCTCAAGAAGTTAATGTTGCCGACTAGATACGATTTGTGATCTTTTGACGTATCAATCATCAAAATCGGTCCAGTCACAGCTGAGAAAAACCGGCGACAGACACAAAAAAAAAAATAAAAAAACACATCATTTAAAAATTAATACCTTCTCAGCTTCGCATCGAAGCTAAAACAAAAAATATACAAAAAGCACGGTTTAAGTATATTTTAAACCGTTACAAAAAGTACCAAATCAAAATTTTCCTAAAACTCCTCCCACGCCTTAAACGACGCCCATAGTTGTGGAGAACCGTTTAAACTTTAAAATACCCAAAAATCAAGATTTTATCCTTTGTTCCTACTTTGGACTCAAAACACGGCGCACGCGCGAAGCGTTTGTCCAGTCAAACGCCACTGCAGCTTCGGCAATCTGAACTTGCGTACATTTACAACTATACCTATAACAATACCTTTAATAATATAATATATAGCTGGTTTTTTTTTTTTTTTTGGCGATCATATAAGAAGAAATTATAAAACAATCGCCTGGAATTCCGTCGGCGGTCGTTTGAATATTGTTTTGAGAATACGTTGAAATCGAAAAAGATATTTTCTCGTCGCAAACATCCCCTCGGTAGATGGCGTTGCGTGGTCGCAGCTGTATTATAGTAGTAGTAGTAGTAGGTTGTAATATCCGCATAGCAAAAACCCCGCGAGGAAAATCAATAATATATTTGTACACAATAATGGTCTTTTGTGTACTTTTGCGAGAGCTTTTAAGTTTCGCACACGTCGCCGCAGTCCGAAACATTCGCGCGGTAGTGCACGCTGCGCCGTACCCCGGACAAACCATCCGTTATTACCACGCGTTAAAATAAATAATAATTATATTATATTATATCGCCAGCAAGGAATTTTAATTATAAATTATTATTTTAACGTAATATAGATAAAATCTTCGTGGTAAGCACAACTCTCGCAGAATGTACCAATACTACATAGTATATTATAAAATCAATATTTGTCAACGTTAATTTACAGTCGATCGTGCGTTGCGGAGAATTTCTATTCTATTGCGTGAAAACCCGCCAAAATGGAATTTAAATTCGATATAGACGATTTGACCGAAAGCGGAATTGTGAAAATCGGTCACACTTTGATACCGGTCGGCCACGAATACGACGAAAAGTATACAGTTAAAATTATAGCGTCACGCATGCCCAACTACACATAATAACATATTCGTACCTATATAAAATCTTATACTTCCATACTATAAAAAACATTCCTTTTTCCATATAATATACTGTTGTCACAAAATAATTCTATGTATTGAAATTTTAAACAGCTTACAAAGAAAAGTCGCAATGATCGTCGATGAAATGGGTAAAGCGTCTGCCCGGGCACAAGAATTGAAAGTGCCCATAACAACAGCTGAGAAATTGTCGAAATCTGATCATTCTGTTTACTTGTTGTCTGAAAATACTGACCAAGAGTACGTTCCGTTGTAACATATCCTATACAGTTATTAATTTACATTTTAATGTAAATGGGAAAAAATGTATATGTGTATTGTTTTTGTTGCTAATAAAGTTGTATTATAGTCTACAGATATAGATAGAAACTTTGTAATTGGAAATTTGTCGTTTTTTAGTACGTCCGTAGTCGTGGGAATTTTGAAAATGGGATGGAAAAAATTGTTCCTTTACGACAAAAAAGGATCGCGTAAGGAAGCTATGGTCTTTTGTCTCCTTGACTTTTATGTACACGAAACAAGACAGCGTCAAGGATATGGAAATACGTTATTTGAACACATGTTGAAGGTAAAGATTGATAGTTTTTTTTGCTTGTAGGTATATTAATATAAGAAACGTTTTTTTTGTATTGTTTGATAAAATTTTTGTATGCATTGATGTATTAATCTTCACTATTATTACATTTAGGATAACGAGTTGGAAGCAAAACAGTTGGCTATTGATAAACCTTCGAAAAAAATGTTACAATTTATGCAGAAACATTATTCACTCAAAAAAGTAATCGATCAAGGAAATAATTTTGTCATTTTTGAAGAGTTCTTTGAAACTCCAGGTAATAATATAATGTTAATATGTTTTACAAACACATTTTTGTTGTATAAATATATCATAATATGGTACCTATCCCTAATAATAATCTAAAATGTTTTCTATTTTAGGATTTTCTCAACTAAAAGATAAATTTGACTGGTAAAATGTTTTTATTTTTGAATATTATGTAAGAAAGTTCATTGCATGTTTAATTTTTATTATTTATAGTTAAGTATAGAAAACATCTGCACTAGACTTATTATTTTATTTAGGAATGTACCTATTTAATATATTATTATTTATCATAAATTTATTTATTTTTTTATTTGATGATCAAGACGTTTATGCGGTAGTTTTAAAATACTTTCAAAAACGATCATAATTGTGTTGATAACAGTTATGAGATAACAGTAGATGACATAACTATGTATTGGAATGAGCCATTAGTATTTTTGCTTCACACATGGATATTTGAAGAAAAAACTTTTCAAAAAAAAAACAGTTCAATTTCTATGTCACCACTCACCATTACACTTAAGTCAAAATCGAAAAAGAAAGGAATTAAATTGAGTAAATTTAAAAAAGGAAGTAAATTTGAGGTTGGGTGAGAAGTTGTTTAGTGTAGTGACTACGCTTTGGAGTGGATCACTTTTTTGGGCACCTAGATCAATGTTTTGGAAATTTTGGTTTAAACTTATTTAGTATTTGAAAGCAATGATAAATTATTGCTTTAAAAAAAACAATTGAGCTTGGTTATATATTTGTCCCAGAAAAAAAAAAATTAACAAAAAAATATTAGCAATCATCAAGGACCTATACTACTCAAAATAAGACTTTTGAATTCAAATTTATAACATAAAAATAACATGTATGTATTTGTGAAACAAACCGCACAAAAACTAATAATTGTTTATAACACTTTCAAAAATAAAACGTTGCTATTCAATTGTAATTAATGCAAACACTGTAAAATGAGTTAATATAGTTGTTACTTGTTGCTAAAAATAATGAAGTGACCCACTCTGAAGCGTAGGCCCTACGCCAAACAACTTCTCACCCAACCTCGAACTTACTCCCTTTCTGTCCTTTCTTAGAATTTACTTCCTTTTTTAAACTTCACTGCCTTTCTTTCCTTCCTTCCTTTCATTTTTTTATGTAATACTACACCACTCAAAATAGAAATCCACTCAGAGGTGTGACTTACCCTACTTCACAACATATTATTTCTTTTCCCTAATTTTTCTAATCACTTTATTATTTAACTCAACATTAATATAAATTATTATTATGTAATCTACTAGATTACTTTTTCTAGCCAAATATGTGTTGACAACAACACATATCTAGGTCAAAATAACCTATTATATACCTATGATTTTTTTTTTTTTTTTTTGGGCGTTTTCCGGCCTTTAAGACCATCCGTAAAACAGATTTCCCTCCAATTTATTCTATTTATATACCTATGATACTGCATGTAAAGATTGGAACACTCCTTACGTATTTGATACCTAGTTACAAAAAAATGTTTGGCAAAATAAATGTCAGATATGACCATTTGATTGCCAATTTTTCAACTTCCAACATCTTATAAAAATAAAATTGTTTTTGTTTCTGAAACCATATCTGAATAAGAGTAGAAAAGAAATTACATTCCTAAAAAAAATTTTCTAAAAGTAAAAATCCAATAAAAACCAATGTATGTAATTAGAATTAAATGATAGTAAAGTTTTTAAATATTTAAGAAGAAAGTTTGTTGGAATTATAATTGAAATTTTACATTTTAGCAAGACCCAATTTTTGTGCTATAATGTGTTATCGTGGCATGTATCTCACCTTTTGATTAGCATTTGCTGTTAATTATTACAACTAATTTTTCACATATACCTTCTATCATAATTATTTATGTATATACCTATTATTTATTTTATTTTATTTTTTAGTATCGACGGATACAGAAATAAACCCACTTATGGACGCCATGCTGCTAATAAACATAATGATTCTATGTCTGATGTGAGTATATAGCACCTACTGCTAGGTATAATATGATTCACTATAAAATACAATGATACCAAATTATTCTTTTTAACATTTATTTGTATAAAATTTAAGATATTACATGGGGCTGGTAGTGCAACAAGACTAAATGACAAGTATGTCGCCAATGCTGATATGTGAGTATATCAAACACTTACGCATCTTAAATGTTGTTATTTTATTTTTTCTATAGTAGTTATTGTGTTTGTAACGGTTTTTCTCTTACCCTAGAATCAATAATAAATTTAAGGTCAACAAACCAAATCTGGTCACAGTTCTTCCTTCAGAGAAAGATATAAATGAAACTTTTAATGGAAAAAAAGGAGCTCCTCCCAAGTTGGATCTCAAATTTCATCATTCACATTTATGGTAAAAGGATTATCATCTATTGGGTATCAGATAATGTTACAAAAACCATATTATTATTGCATGGATGGAGATTTAGGCAAATACCTATACCTACCTTGTTGGCTTTAATTATTGAAAGTTCTAAAAGGTTATCAGAATCAAACTGTGAATTATTGGCTTTTTTTTTATCAATTATAAGAATTTTTATTTTATATGAAATAAGGAGCTTTTTAAACTTTTTATAAAATTGTTTGTTAAAATGTGGGTATGCAAATAACAATACAACTACCTATATTAATATTGAGGTGATAATAATTAACAGTACATACCAATAAAATAGGTATAGAATAAACCTACTCAAATAGAATAATACTATTGTTTAACAGTAACGCAATCAGGAATTATTTAAAGGAGTCTATATAGTTATTATAACAGATATAGTTTAGTTAAAAATTAAATATAAACAAAATAATTAAATAATTAATTTAACAAACATTTTGTATTTTCTCATAAACGACATAAAAATACAAGTATGTTTTGTATAATTTTTTACTTGGCCCAAAGGTGGGGTCCAGATCCGGAATCCTATGGTTGCGGCACTGTTTTATGTATTGTAAAATTATTTTATTTGATAACAAATATGTTTTTACAATTTGACTATTGGTAGTTATTAAAAATTCCATTTACAAATTTCAAATTTGTTGTTTTTTTTTTTACATATCTGTGATTTTTTTTAATTTATAACCTATTTATTGAAAAGTACTTTTCATGTTACCTATTATCTTTAAATGATTATTATGAACTGTTATTATTTATTTTCCATTTTTATTTGCATTTTAAACCATAATTAAGGTTACCTCGTCAATGTACTTGATATTTATATAATATCTTCTCGTTTGGGCTTACTATGTTTTTATTTACTTGAAACTAATAATACATTAATAAATATAACAATATGTTGATGCCAATCTTGAATGTTTTGCACAAGAAGTGACTACTCAGTTAGTACTAGTTTTATCAAGCTTGTTATAGGTTTTAAATCTTTTATTAGATCATTTATTGTTATACAAATTAACCAAAAAATTATTATTTATAGATCAAGCTAAGACTTGTTATAATTTTTTTTTTATATATGAAATTCATAATAAAACTATCCTGTATAAGCTAAGAATAATTTGTACTCATTTATACTTAATAAATTTTAAAAAGAAAATTACTCTTTATCATTACCTTCCACCTTATAATACAGATACATATAAACTGGTTGTGGTTTTTAACCATAATGTTTTGTGTAAAACACAGAAAATAATATAATGTATAATGAGTAAAATATCAAGCCTAATAGTTACATTATAAAAGGTTATAACTTAAAAGTATGGAATGATTTTAGATTTTAAAATGTAGTTATATTGTGCTAAACTTAATTATTTATCCCTGTTTAAAGTCAATTAATCTATATCTAATTATAATTAGGTAATTACTATATTTTACTAGTTGGTATTGTTAACTAGAAACTATTGACCTGTCCCCACTTATATTGTGAATAGGTTGATTAGGTAGCTAGGTACTAGCTTGTGAGTTGTGTGAGCAAAAGGCGAATAAATTGAAGTCTTATTTTTTAGTAGGTAGGTAATGTAGGTATTTTTGCCCTATATTAGACATGTCAGAATAATTGTGCCTGTATTATAAATTATAATTACCTATGTAGAACCCCTGAAACATTTTCCTGATAATTGATCATATAGGAATAGGGTTATACTGGCCTATTTATATATGTCTACACTTTATCTATATTGACTTGAAATAACAAAAAAATAAAAGTAAGTACCCAAAACTAATTATCAATTTTATGTCAAGAATAACAGTTTGGGAACAACAGCTCTGCAGCCTATACTCTATAGTATGTACTTGCCATTTGGTCACGCTCACTCATACATTGAATTCTATTTATTTGGTGAAAATCCAAAAAATGTAGTTATCATTGTGAAATGTACTCCTAATTGTTATATTAATTTGTACCTAGTTAGTAAATTTGTTTTTACAGAACTATTTATTTATTAATTAATGGAGAAAAAAATGCAAAATTATAAGTATAAATAGTTAACCTATACAGTATTCACTGTAAATCTTACAATATGATTAATTTAATTTTATAAATTTGTCCTTAAAAAATTAAGATTTTAACCATCTAAGTACTAAGATTGAGACATAATTATGTTTTTTTTTTACTTGTATATGTGTACTATCTGTACCCTCAAAAAAGTAAAACAAAATTATTTAAGGTAGGTAAGGTACATGAACAGTGTTAGAAAACAGTTAACAATTTGTATTGTAATAAGAATATATGTCACACAGTATCTAATGACATTTTACTTGGGAGTTTTTGTTTTATACATTTCTGCAAATTAATGAAATTTTTTAACAGTTCTGTAGTAGATCACAACACCTGCACTCTTATTTTAGTTGTCTAGGAGGATTTCCAGGAATTGAGAGAGAAGACAGATTTTATTAGCAAAGGAGTATTTGAAGGGGATTCAAAATTAGTTGGTAATTATATATTCATACAGTCAAATAAAAAAATAATTCATTACACAGCTTGGACATTATTATTTATAAATAGTAAATATTTTGAGTATACATAGAGACATTCAGTTATTATTATAATTACTATAAAATCATGCTTTATTGGGTATAATTTTAACTTCTATTATGTGGACAAAGTTTGTATTGATAAGTTCTAATTCGTCAAGCCAGTCGTCAAGCAACTTGTTGTAGTTTCCTTCTGATGTATAGTCTGCAAATCTATGATCATTAGAGTCCCGATGAAATCGTCAATCCTTTAGATGTCTCCTTATGACATTAACTAATCGTTCTGGATCGTATATTTCGAAAACATGATAAAAGTATCTGGCTCTTTCATCAAGAAGTATAACATACATATCTTCTATAGTTCTTCCGTTCAGAGTCATCGGTTGATGATTGATGTACATTTCCAATGTTATCAAGAACATATCCAAAGTTTAAAATTCGCCCAAAATATTCATCTATTGATACCTTATTCTGTTTACTTTCACCAATGACCTTAAAATAAGAAGTTAAAACAACAGATACCAGATGAAGTACTCAGTAAAATAACACCTTGGTCACGTATGCGTCTGTTGTAGTTATTACGCTGTCATAAAAAGTATCAACTTGATCAAATTTTGCATCATTGTATTGTTTTTTAAACATCTTATTCAATAAATCCAACTAAACAGACAAAATATAAAATATGTTATAAACTTAAAATTTGTTCTTGATAGGCGTATACCTACTTAACTTAATTTATACTTAAACATATTCTAAATTCTAAGCACGATTGTTTTATCAATTTTCAAAGAACTAATAGTAACAATTTTAACTACCTAATTAACACACTATAATACCTAGAGTGGACTTATTTTTGTCCTAAATTCACTCCAAAACTACTCGTTAGCAAACTTTTAAATATAAGTATTTTGTATAGTACCTATCTAAATTAGTTTTTGAAAGTTTTAGAGACTTTCAAATTCAATTTCATAAATATTTTACGTTTCACAATTTTAAACATAAATTATAAACTTATTTTACTAAAAATTCAAAAATTGTATAGAATTTCAACAAAAACATTGATTGTAAGAAAAAAAGTAAACATGTAGACTGAATATGCAAAACAGGTAAGGTAAAAAAAAAAAAAAAATTTAAATTTAAAAATTAACTTGAAAATATTCTAACATCAATATTACCTATTTCAATTTATTACACGAACTGCTTTAGTGCCATATTTATCAGGTAGCTATACTTATCAAGAAATAATTTTGTTTCTGTTCTTATATAGTTAATATTGGACTTAGATAACACATATATCATAACACAAAGTAAAAACATTAAAACGATTCGTCGTCTTTCTTTACTTTTTTATAACCATTTTTTATACTACCACTCACCATAGTTACAACAAATAACAACGAGACATGACCTTGTTTTTGAGACCATAAAATTAAATTGACCAACCCTTGCAATAAGTATTGTATAGAAATATTATAACCATTGTACGGCTTTTATACCTCATAATCTGTGACCATGACATATGCTTTCTATAATTATAAATGTAAAAATAGCTTATGATTCGATTATTTCAGAAAGCCAATTTGATTTAGTTATAACTTATTTAATTACAGTTAATATTTTTAACTCTGTAAATCACACGTGATAAATACAATATTGTACCTTTAACCAGTGGCTCCTTTAGTTTGACATACAAAGTAGGTAGATACTTAGTAGTTATAGTAGTTAACAATATATTTTGGTGAATTAAAATGTCAAATGAGTAAAAATTTACGTGTAGTGACTCGTGAGAAAAGGACTTTCACAAGCAATTATGTAGGGTAGGTCACTATATAAGAGTTGATATAAGTTCACGGTTTTGACTACCTATGAATTAGGCCACAATAAATTCAAAATTTATGTTTCTGAGTTAGCAAACCTAACCCATATGTAATACAAATTAGATATTATATGTACACTTTAAATTTTGATCATGATATGATGATTATAACAACAAAAAGAAAATCTATTAAGAGTTAGAATTGTGCTTAATATAAGATAAAAAAACAGTTATTGTTTTAAGTTTGAAAAAAACTTTAGGTTCTATTATTTAATAAGCAGAATCAATTTAAGTTTGCAAAACGCATATTATAATATATTATGTGTTATATTGTGATTTGTCAGGAAATAACTAATCTTTGCGTGACACGTGTTCATAAGAGTTAACTTAATTATTTCAATTGTTCAAATAATAAAAACAGTGTTATTAATATTCCACAGTGCCTTTTGAATTTGGACTATCGTCGACAAATATTAGACCTGGCATTAAATTTGTATCGTTAGATTTAAAGTAATCGGATACTAGTGTCCTCAGTTTGGTATTATTTCCAATGTTGATTTTATTCAAAAACATAAGATCACTAAAAAAAATTATATGTTTAAGTTTATCGTTCGGGGTTATATCAAAACGTCTGAGAAAATTAACAACACAATATGCATTTGAATTTTTAAAATGTATAAAATCGATCTGGTCTGCAGTAAAATTTTTTTCATTTGTGTATTTTCGTGTAGCAAATTTGTCAATTAAAGCGAACAGTAATAGAATTAAAGAGTTGTACTTTGTTAATTTTTTGAGTATACTTTCATTGATTGCATTGGCCACTTTATGTTCAATATTTTCCTCCTACACTTTAAGTAATGTTCTATAGGAATCTAAATATTCTATTCCACTGCATGTGACAATGTTTTCCAAGTTTTTACTGTCCTTAAGAGTAATATCACCGTCAAGTTTGTCAAACAGTAGTTTAACTTGATTGATCCAATCCATTTTCTCCGTTAACTTTATTTTCGAAAATCGAACCAAGAATTAAAACGATCATTACAATTTTCATCATAGTTTTTAATTGTTTACTACTTGAATGTCACTTTAAAAATGATTTTTTTTTAATTGATTATGATACGCCTTGTTTTTTTACTTAATGTCCCTAACTCCAAGTAATTACAATTAAAGTTCCGTGTGATACTTGTAAATAAAACCAGTTGTGCTCTGTGTTTACTGCAGAAGTATATTCTATAGTTGAACAATCATTAAGGTCAGGAAAACAATTTATCCATACACGTGTTTATTCTTACGGTCTAAAAAAAAATTTTAAAAACTGTATTAATTTAAAAAATATAAAATTTATATGAATTTATTTAAAACTTCTCCCAATTACCAATCTATTTACCTAATACCATCATGACGTTATTCATTTATATTGCACTAATATAATATCATAGATAACTTTAAAAAAGGAAAAAGCCGGAATCTCTTTAGGTCACATGGATATTTTGGCCGAGTAGCGACTATGCTTTGGGTGGGTCACTAGTATGATAGTTATTCAATCGTATTATTTAATATCTAAAAACTGATAAATCATTACCTTAAAAAAAAACCGATTATGAGCGAACTCAATTATCTAGTACATGTCCTGGTAAAAACCAAATTTTACATAAAATATCAGTTTTATTAAATTGCCTGTATACGACTTTTTTAGGTGATCGTTACGCCAAACAACTTCTCACCGACTTCATATTTACTCCCTTTCTTTCCTTCATTTCTTCCTTTCTTTTTTTATGCATTACTATGTTATGTTATATAAGATACTTTTAAATTTTTTGCGCAATGACATTATTTTTTTGATTGAACGCATCCCTCTGACCGTCAAAGTGTTCACAAAAAAAAAAAAAAAAATATTAAAAAAAGTTTTAAACAAAATACAATTCAAAGCCAACATTTTAACTTTTTTGTTGTATACTGTAGCAACGTAAAGATCAGAACAGTTCTACACGAGAAGATCAATACAAACATGAAAATTTTGTTTTTGTTTTTGGGGTATAACTCAAAATGTAAGAAAAATATTGAAAATCAGCAGTTTGAAAATATTGTTAATGAAATTTTTTATGACTGCCCTTTTTCGACATCGACTTTGGATTTACTTTACAACATTTCACAGATGATCTAGGTATTTAGTTATGCCGGCATTTACAACATTTGGAGGTAGGTACCTATTTAATTTTTCCAAGCACTTTCCCCCCTCCAGGATTAGCTCTTTAAAATACTTCCAACAAGCTTCCCGCCCAACCTAGAAATGTATGGCTTTTTTTTTTATTAAATAAACTGAGCACATTTTCTTGCCATATTTTTTTTATAAATCAAAAATGAAAAATTAGAAAAGCTTTAAATTTTTTTTTTTGAAAATTTAGAAGATAAAATAAAAAACGTGGCTTTAAAGTACGTCCATTAATATACGTTATATGTTGTATTTACGTCTTTGTATTGATTTATCTACATGATATAACAAATAAAAAGTAGGTACTTATAATATTGATTTTGTGTCAAGAATAACAGCTCTGCAAGTTATAATTTATGTAGGTTTTACGCATTGAATTCCATTTATGAGGTGAAAATACAAAACGGTTTAATAATTGTTGCGACTTGTGCTACATATAAAAACCTAGTGGTAACTAGTATAATATGCTAATGCAATATCTGTATATAAATAACTTGTTTATTGATTAATATGGAGAAATGAATGCAAAATTATTTAATTAGGAGTATACTGGTGATTACTGCAATATCGTTGATGTTTATTTGTTGAAAATCAATAGTATAGTACCAATTATTCTGATCGTGACATAGGCCATAATTAAAGGTTCTATAGATTATAATATGATTGACAAAATTAAAATTATTTAGGAATTTTACAATGCAGGAAAAATGAGATTTCAAATGACTAATAATTATTTCGTTAAAATTCAATTTCAAAATCAGTTACCACTACATTTAGTAAGTACTATTTAGGTTTCCTAATAAATGAAAACTCTAATAGTCTGCAGCTAAGCTAGGTACCTACTATGATTTATGTATTTATGAATGTATACACTTTTATACGTCGTATATTAGCATAATTTGGGTTGACATGAAATAATGCTCCACATTTAAATAGAAATGAAAATTATAAAAATAAGTACCTTCTTGACCCGTAGACCTGTATTTTGAGGTAAATCAAAGTTTTCGTTTAGCTTAATAAAATACAAATAATGATCAATAAATACTTACATGTACTTTCATATATCTCTGTCCAATTTGTCGAACGTTTGTTTTAACTCGAATAGTATAGAGTTATAGAGAGTTATAGAGTTTTCATCATAGATTCAATTGCTTACCACTTGAATGTCACTACAAAAATGATTTTTTTTTATTAATGTTATGGACTATGGTATGTCTTTATTTTTGTACCTAATATTTATTACTCCAATAGTAAATACATTAGTAGTTCCGGGTAAATATTACCAGTTGTGAGTTATATAGGTCGGTGTTCTTGTTGAAGAACTATTCAGGCAAAAAAAAAAAAAACAACACATTCACACCACTTATTTTTTCTATAATATTTTATGGGTTTATAAACAGTGGTCAAAGTGGTTGCAGAAGGGACATGGGGGTATGGTATACTTATTAGTTATTACAATTATTGTATATATTACACATTTTACTGTCCATCTCTCCAGACTCTGTTTATAGGAGTACAAAAATACGATATGAAACCGTCCCACTTCAACAACATCGGCTTAAGCAAAAAAAAAAAATATGTAATTATTATAGCTCCAATTCGAATTAGAAAAATAAATTTTCCTCTAAGCAAAATTTAATGATTAAAATACGACTAAACAATAATCTTTTATGCAGTTAAATAATATACAATCATATTTTAGGAATTCAATATTTTACCCAACCATAAAGTTTGTTTCCAACCATAAAGCAATCAATCGTATTCTAATATGCTAGGTCATTACTTATTTATATATTGTTGGCCATTATATCGTAGTATCTATCGTTATACCTAATCTGAAAAAAATCTAGCACTGTGACTGCAATGTAGATCGGTGTATATTTAGTGTCAAAATATTTTTTAACGAATATTACTTTATACTTGATTCATGCACGTTGCAGTACATATACATACATCATTAAATAACATAAATGAATAGCAATCATACCATAGAAATAGTAATTCATACATTATAACGGATAACCCGTTAACGTGCTATAGGATGTGCGCTTCCGGTCCGGACGTCACCACGCCCCTGAGTTCCTTAATATCTTAGAAGACCGTATAACAATTGACCATAAAGTGGTTGATGATCAACATTGCTTACGTCTTGAACAGTTGAAAACAAGGAATATATTTTGTTCTTTGCTTTTACAAGTTTAAAAATGTCAATCTGATAAGATTTTTAACGCTCATAAATGGCATAACGCATACCCAGAATTTTTTTTTTTTTATAGGTATTGATTTAAATATGAATTACAACAAACTATTTTAATTATTATACACTGCAATTTAAGTCATTTTACTGTATTGTAGTATTTGTTTAAAGGAACATTTTTCTATTTGGTTTTGCCATTACGTCCAATACCTATATAGGTATATCATCTGGAGAAATGGATATTTCCCAATGGACTGATTTCAAAGCCAGTCCGGTCAAACGCTAATTTCCATTCCGAAAATTCTTTACATACTTACCTATCTAGCCATCCAGGAAATTGTTTTGACCGTTAATGAACATTTTGTACTAAAATATATATTGTTTGATTAATTGTAGATAATAGATATACATAATATATTATTATATTGAATGATTCGGATGTGTCAATAGGAAATATAATTTTTCTTAAAACATTTTTAAAAATTTTACATACTATAGTGTTGATTATAAATTGACACATTGTTTGTATTTTTATGATTATTTTAGTTCAATCTTAATCGAATAACTTTTTTAAATCAATCAAATTAATTATAGTAATTTTTTATGTAAAATTGACTACTAATGTAACACGTGGATTTTTTTCTTTCTTGACAAATGCAATCTTTACTCCTTAGAATTTCTCTTGAATCTTTCACAATGCAAACACCGAACTTATAACAGGAGTCAACAAATTGAAGTAAGTATTTTAAACATTTTCGAAGTCACTTTAAACTTTTAACAAACCTGTATCATACCTATTTGAATATTATGTAAATAACTTTCAATTTGTTACGATCATCATTTTGGATGTTATGGGCAAAAAAACTAAATCGACGTGTAAAAAACACGTTAGTCGTAATTAATGTTTCTTCGAAGTTTCTACTTAGTTTTATGGCTGTAACTTTTTCAATTTTTATGTTTAAAAACTCATAGACTTTTCACTATCGGTACAGACATTAAAAATCTGAGTATTCCTTATCGTATTCCTTTACCCTTAAAGTTGTTCACAGAAAAAGAAAAAAGAAAAAAAACATCATTGTAAAAACAAAACATTCCTCGCTGCGCTCAGAATCTAAAAAAAAAAAACCATAGTTGTAAATAGGTAATTGGACTAATAAGTTATGCAGCATTCATTGTTATTATTACGTCTTTATAACTATATTATTGTTTTATCGTTATAAATCAAAGTCAACGAATAAAATGTAGTAAAATATTCTTTTTATTGTAAATATGCACTGAAGTATTTTAGTGAGTTGTCCTAAGAATTATTTATTACATCAAAAAATAAAACTGTTATTGCGAATAGTATTATCTATAAAATATCTGCAGGTACATCTTTTAGTTATTGTTTTAGTGTTTTATAAACAAAGAATTGAATTAGTACTAAAAAATAAAAAACTTCAATAATTTCGAGTATTTCAATCTAATAAGTAATAATTATAATACGCATTATACTCATTATAGTACTTAGTCGAAAATTCGTTGGTGCATCCGAACGGCGTTCGGTAAAAATAATTATAAATTACAACAATAAAAATAGCGGACCAAAATTATAGAAGATAATATCTATTTGAGTTGCGAGCAGTGTAGTGATAAATGAACAAAAGTTTGACCTAGTTGCAAATGTAATGCAGGTTGTTTAAGGTGTAGAGTGTACACAGTATACTGCACGTCTGCGCGCATATTTATAAAATAATTTAATAGTTCTGGTTGTTAGGTTGTTTTGTACCTTGTTGTGTTTTAATGCGTTCATTGTTTAACATTTCAATGGAATACCAACAAAATATATTTTACGCAATTATATGTATATAAATTAATACACTTATTTATTGGAATAATTTATCGTTTAGACTTTTTTTAGTGTTTTTTTTAATTTATTATAAAGACCTATATATATATATAGGTACATCACCTATAATATACGAGTTAGGTTAGTTACATAGCCAAACAACTACAAGCCAAATCAAAATAAATTTTAATAAAATACATATTTTGAAAAATAATTATTCTTAAACGTACCTAGTTCAAAACCCAAAAAACGTCAAAAACTCCAAATTCATAACAAAAATCATTTAATAACTTCATGATATGTATATTAATATCATGGTATGTATCATGATAAAAATCTAAACCAAACCTAACCAATAGCTTTTATACGCCTACCACTGTTCTATAAAAAAACGTATTTCCTTAGAATGTAACGAAAATATTCCTGATCCACCTTAATTCTCTCTTTTATAGCATTTATTAGGACCGAAAAAGAGAATTAGCCCTAAAAATCAAGCATTTGCCCTCTCCAATAAAATTGTAAATATTTGGTTGGAAGCAGCGGTATTATAGTCTTGATGCCTGCGCTTACCTAGTTTTTATGATAAAACAAATAACTCTCAGGACTCGGATACATTACATTAAAATCGACGGTACAGGTAAGTACCAAAATACTAGTTTTTAAATGAAAAATTTCAAATTTTGAGAGAGGTTCCCGTCCCCCCGTCAGCTTCCCCCGGATACGCTACTGACTCGCCACAAACCGTCCAGAGTCCTTGTAAGTTTATTCTCAAAGGTGCGCGAGTATTTCCCTAGCACCGAAAAATAATTACAACACAGAATATACCTAATAGTATTTATTTAGTCAGGTGTCGTAGGATTTTTTTTTTTTATCTCAAAGTCCGCAGCACAGAATAGCTGATGAAAATATCTGTATGTTTTCTTCCATTCTGTGTCCGCACTACCCCGTGGGCCTCCGTCGGTTTTTTTAAAAAGCAGCGGCAAACATCCGCGGCGCTCCCCGCAGTGCACGCAACGTAACCGCATCGATGGCCGAGCTCGCGCTCGCCGCCCGTTCGTCGCGTTTAAATTATTCCTTATCACGTAAGCATGTACAACGATTAATAACGGTAAATCGTGAACGGGAAACGCACTAAATAGGTCTGCACAAGATATTGTATATTATACATTGCAACACAACACGATCCACGGCGTTTTGCAACGCGATTCATTCTGTTCGACCTCGCACACCGCCATCGTTTTCCGCCCGTTTCCAGCGCATACCTGCACTACCAGGTTCGTGTTTAACTTCCGGTGGCCAGATTTGAGATTTCGTAGACTTAGATACATAGACGAAAGATTTCTCGGGGAAATCTTTCGCCCCAATCCGCCGTGATCGTTCGTCTTGCTCGACTAATCTCGTTTTTTAATATATTTTTTGTTTTTGTGTCTTTTACCCGTAACTTTTCTAGGCACTCCTTACCCCGGCTTCACGTATTTACTATATACGTATACCTAGGTATCTCGTAGAAAGATTAAAAGAAACGGCGCGACATGGAATTCCAGTTCGATTTGAGCCAGATCGCCCGCGAGCAGATCGTCAAAATCGACAACACGCTGTTGCCGGTCGGCTACCAACTCGAGAATCCCGAGTAAGTTTACTTTTTCACGTAACACGCATAACCAACCGCAAAACGTTATGCTCTAACGCACGATTTTAAGTGGCCGACTTTTATGTTTTGTTGGTTTTCCAGGAAAACTTCCTATCGCACATGTACGCACATGTATTACTTTACAATAATTTAAAAATTAATCATTTCAGGATGTTCAGATAACATCTAAATCTCGTTGTCTATTTTTATTGTTTGTTGTTTCCAATATTCAATGTCCAGCGGCCGCCAATTATATCAACTTGTGCTCTATGTCTATTTTTCTTAATAATTATTACACTGTGGCCATACTAGAGCCATGACCCGCTTGCATAACTTGACGTTTTAGCGTCGTATCCTGTAATACTTTCGTTCTAATTTCGACTACTCGATAGTTTATTAAACTATTAAACGACTGTTTATTAAAGTGATTAATTGCCTATTTTAACCAGAGTAGTCATACATGTCGGAAGACTGGGATTTTCTCTGGTTTTTGGTTTGGTGTACCTGGTCTCAAAGACCATTTGCTGCGGTATGTCCCAGTTTAGAAAATTAGAAAAATCAACAGTTAGTACCTACCTATTTGTAATACTGAATATTGGGAATGATGTTGTTGATGCCAATTTTTGAACAACTGCCAAAATATTGTGGTTATATGAGCTTTTTTACCATATTTTCAAGTTAAAATTGAATTAAACTTAGTTTTAAAAAGAACCACATTGAGGGAAAGTTTTGCTTAAAAACCCGAAGTTTCCCAACTTGTCCGTTAAAAGGGTTAAAAAATATGATATTAATCCTGCGATGAAAAACAGCACTAATGGTAAAATTAACAGGTAGTTTGGTATTGTGCCTTACGACTGGTATTTTTTAAATCATTGAGTCCCATAAATTATAATTTGTATCGTTTTCAACATCAGATAAAGGTCCAATTACCTAAATAAAAAATTAGAAATCAAGCATATGCTTAGTAAAATGCATTAATTTCCTTCACAGAGCATAAAAATTTTAAAATTATAATATATTTGTCGTGAAAAGTCCAGTTTCAATTCATTTGGTTAAATGAAAAACTTTTGCACTTAAAAATTAAGTTAGTAAGCTCAAAACAATAACGAACTTGATAAATACCTAAAGACTAACAAATATTATTATGCAAATAGAATATAAATAAAAAAATGTTCGAAATAGATCTTTCAATCTTTTTAGTAGATACCAATTTTTTTTTTTTTATAAATAGTACTCTATAAGCTATTATATCCTTATATTCCTTGTATACAATTTTTCTTTTCTAAAAAATTTCCTTTTTATAATATTAGATGTTTAATTATTTGTAGTTTTCTTTTAAAAAAATGTTTCTATTTCTTTTTGCGTTCTAGATGCAAACTACAGACATGAATTTATTTTATTTGTATTTAAATAACGAGCTATGCCCAATTTACAAGTACATTGCATAGTTTTTTTTCTTTTTCAATAAGATTATATTATTATGTTTATGATTCAGTCGTACATACACAAAAAAAAAATTCTTAAGGAGTAGAATTTAGGTTGATCATTATGAATTTATGAATGTAAATTAACATCTATTAAAAGATATATAGATTGCTTCATATATATATTATAAGAATAATGTTAGATACCACCTATTTCACAATATTGGGTGGAAGTTTTTTTAACCCTTAACCACTGCCCTCTTTTACCATCTATTGTTATCTATTTTGAATGTATAAATTACTGATTTTTATTTATAAAACAGAAAAAAAACCTTCATAAATATTTTTAACTGTCAACATTGGTAAAAAAAAATCTTATTAAGAAGACAAACATAAAAATAGAAAATAGAAATTAAAACCAAATTAGTTAAATTCTATACAAGAATTTTTGCTCGTTTGTAAAAAAAATAAATCGTAGGAAAACTCAAATTTTAAGTAATATTTTTTATTTAGTTTTTAAAGTATGTTATATAATTTCTAATTAGATGTTAAAAAATAATTTCATTGAACATACATGATTTAATAAATTTTCACAGATTACAAAAGATAATTGCTAATATTGTGGATAAAATGGGTCAAGCTTCTGCTGTTGCTCAAGACTTAAAATCTCCAATTACTTCTGCTGATAAACTACAACATTCAGATCACATACTTTATTTGATGACCGAGCAAACTTCACCAGGGTAAATAATCAAATTAAATTATTACTAACAATTTTATTATACAGTTAGATGTTTAAATTTTTTATTTTATGTATATTAGACATTTTGTTGTGGTTGGATTGTTGAAAATGGGCTGGAAAAAATTGTATTTGTTTAATAAAAAAGGATCACGTACAGAAGCAATGGTGTATTGTTTACTTGATTTTTATATTCATGAAACCAGACAACGCAATGGTTATGGAATAAAACTTATGGAGTATATGTTAAATGTAATTTAATACAATAAAATAATTTTAACCATAATAAATAGGTAGTTAAACAAACCAAATTTATTTTATTTTTATTTAAACTTCAGGATAATAAAATTCAAGCAAGACAATTAGCTGTCGATCAACCAACAAATAAACTAATGCAATTTTTGTGGAAATATTTCAACTTGTCAAAATTAGTTAATCAAGGAAATAATTTTGTGATTTATGAAGATTTCTTTGAAAATGATGGTAATACAGTTCAGTTTTATTTTTAAATACCTTAGTTACAAACATAATTTGAATATTTGCTTACATTGCTTATTAGGTTTGGCTGAAAAACAATCTGATGGTCATGATCGGTAAGTGTTCAAACAATAGATTATTAATTAATGTTCCAAAAATATGTGTTGTATTTCAAATATTTTAGTGTCTAAACTTATAAAAAAACAAGGTAACAATAATACATAATGAATGGATTCATACACCTACATCCAATATTTCTTCTATTTAATGTCAAATGTAATAAAAACCTGCTATAAACTGTTACTTATAAAATCTCTTATATGATGAAATAATATTCTTAAGTATTTCGATTACAATGTTATTTGAAATAATTAATAATTTTATATATATTTTTTATTACCTAAAAAGCATTTGGTAATTTTTTATAGTTTTACCTACCTACAAATTTTCATTGTTAATTTTTAGCTCAAGTGGATATAAAAGTCAACCTACATTTGGGCGTCACGGTGCTTCAAGACAGCAAGATTGCATGGCAAATGTATTTATCATTAATCAATATCTTAGTTATTTGTTTACTTAAGTTACATGGATTTTTATGTGTGTATATTTATAAATACTTTTTAGATACTATATGGAGCAAATGGACAAGAAACAAAAAATCATAATCAACAAGCAAACGGGTAAAATATATTTAGTTAACTATTCAAACGTATAACTTGTATTTTCTGTTTCTTGAAATTTATTATTTTTCTCATCATAAATTTTAGAAATGCTCATCAAGATGCAAACCAGCAAAGGAATGAACATAACATTCAAGTGCAAAAACATCAGGAAGAAGTTCAAAAGCATCATGTAGAAATGCAGAAGCAGCAACAACAACAACAACAACAACAACAAAATCATCATCATCATGTTAGTGATGAGAGTGACGGTCACAACCATACTCATCCAAAATTAGATATCAAAAATTTTCACACCCAACTATGGTAATCTAGTTAACTTCACCTATTCTAACGGGTGGCAGCTTTTTATTTGTTAGAAATGATTTATTAACTCCTGATTTTTGTTAATTTTTACTAATCCTAAATATTACTACAGTTATAATTGAAAAATAGAAAAATAAAATCTGATTCACCAGTCACGACTACTTTGACATAATTATTTTAGTTGCACTGAGGCATCTTCACTCTAAATTCTAAAATACTAAATCTATTGGTGGTTTCTCGTTTACTAATTGATTTTAATATACTATTAAGTAGGTGTATCTTTGTTGTTTTAACTGTGTAAATGTAACATTTTTAATTTTATCATTTTTGTGTATGTCATCATTATGAAAGCAAATTGGAAATTTGTGTAAGTTTTAATGATTGCATATCATTATCTATGATTAAAGTCCTAGTTTTTTGAACATTTATTTTAAAGGCTGAAAATAGATTTTATTTTTTATATAGAGTAATAATATGAAATTTGTATGTTGAATAATAAATCAATCAACTTGTAATTTGACATATACATATTTTACTGCATAAAATACTATTATAAAAAGACTATTAATCACAACTCCAAATGCTATTAACATTGTTATCAGTATTATTTATTTCTTTTATACTAACAAATAATAGTAATGCATATTGCATTGTGTTTTACATACTTAATGTTCCTTGTAAATATACCTAATAACAACAAATGTATCAACTATGTTTTCTAAAATTTATTTACTTTAATATTTGTAAGACTCTAATTTTGTTTTGTACTACTTAAAATAAATAATTTTTATAATTTCAAACATTTTGTTCATTGATTATAATTTAATTTTGAATAATTGTAGACTAATATTTTATTCTTTGTATGTTCAGTGTGGTATGTCTTTAAATTTAATTATTTTTATCAATGCTATTTAGTCATACTTCTATTTAAGCATTTGAATACATTTACCTATGGAGAATTGTCCATCTTATGTTTATTCTCAAACTTCTAACTCAAAGAAAATATTTTATTTTTTTTAAAGTAGAGCAAGCAATAAGCAATAAAATATTGCGTCTTAAAAATTAAAGTATGACTCATTCTTAACTACAATAATGTTAAATCAATTTTTTTTTTTTTTGAAAATGTGTTATAATTTTAGCAAAATACATGCAGGTACATCTAAATTAGAAATTGAAATTTGTTATGTGTACTCTAAATAATATGTTAATGCTTCATTAACTGGTCTATAAACTTGAGAAAAATTTAAAATTAAAATGAATTTCCTAAAGTTATTTCTACACAAATTCAATAGGTAACTAGTAATATTCATTTCAAACTTATGTTGAAGTAGTAGAATACTGTTTAATAAATTACGTACAATAAGAAATGTGTAACACAGCAATATCCGATAAATTTTTAAATAAAATCTAATTAAATAATATCTGATAACTATTTAATATAGTTGGGAGAGGATATATGACACAATGCTTATTATTCGCAAGAAACGGGTGTGGATAAATTTATTTGTTGAAGAAGTGGAGCAGTAAGATTATTTACAAAAATTAGTATTTTTTGTGTGTTATATGAGCCAAGATGAAAAACTAGAAATTTTAAATGTGTCAAATATAGTGCCACACAAATACATAATGGACTATAATTATAATATTGTGAACATTTTTTTCTCACTTAAATAGCCCATAAGTTATAAAAACATTTTTTAATAAAAAGTCATAAATTGTTTTAACTCATGAATAAATTTATATCTTTTAAGTTTGTATTTCATTAGTTTTTAGTAAATTAACATCCAGGCCCTAGTTTTGAGCATGGAGCAATAAGGGCAAGTTCAATTTACAATCAAATTTCCTGTAATGTCAGATTATTTTTCTAATGTATTCCTTTAACCACAGATTTTAGTTTGTTTTGTTACATATTCAAACTTATTGAACCCATTACTTTTTTACTTGATTTAGTTTTAATTACTGTTTAGTGCTTAGTATTGTTGACAAGGGGCGTATTTTGAAAAACTGAAAATAAAACCACAATCTTTTCTATTAAATTGTGAATGTTCAGTAGTCATACCCAGACATATAAGGTACTGTTTTAACGTGAAAAAATGGGTACAGTAAATATTTGTTTTATGTTGGAATGGGCTAATAGATTGTACAACATTATTATTTTTATCAAGTTAAACAGTTTTCAAAAGTAATTTGAACTGGTATTTACTTGGTTCAATTGATCAACTGAATACTTTATGCAACCCATCATAAGTTTTTGTTATTAAATGTTTAACAAAGTCACTATTTTTATACAAGACAAAGAATGAATCAAATTAATTTTTTAAGCTTTTCAATTATACCATACACTAATAACATTTATAAATTGTGTTGTATTGAGTTACAGATATTTTTATGTAATTTGTGGCTTAGATTTAACAGTATATTATGTTCTTAATACATGCTTGGATAAGATGTGTACTAGGTTTTTTTTAAATCTTAAATTGTTTGTAAAATAATTTACAGTAAGTAAATTTTATTTTTTTCAGATGCAATACTTCCTAAAACAACTTAAACAAAGTATACTAATACACAGTAATAATCATTGATTAGTAAAATTGCATTTAATTAAATTCAAATACATATATTTTTTTTTTTTTTAATTAGCATTATACACTTTAAAACAAAATTAAACAGTCTTTAAATCTATGAAAAAATATGCATTATACAATTTATCATTAAAAATATATATATATGTATATATATATTACAATTACAAATTATGCAACCTGGGTTATAACTTTGATAGTTATATTTTGGTAATACATATTTATATATTTTTTTAAATTAGTTAACTCATACATGATACTCTCCACCTTCCAATTTATCATCTGAAACATATGACACCACATACTCAGCTGTACTCTGATCAACCCAAATTACAGACAATGCTAATGATACTAAATATCCTACTAAACAACCAAAAATGACGTCTAATAAATGATGACGTCTTAAAAGTACCCGACTAATAGCTACAGATACTGCCCAACTACATAAAAGCAATACCCAAATTCTATCTAATGGATATAAGTTGTAAAAATAAAACGTAATAAAAAATGCTCGTGATACATGTCCTGATGGAAAAGAGTAGACGTCTGGACCAATAGTAACCCATTGATCATTCTTGTTACCCACAGGGCGGCGACGACGAACAAATGCT